>NW_020869981.1:366603-381603 GCF_003789085.1 Penaeus vannamei
TCTCTCTTCTCCTTCCTCACACTCTCTCTCTCTCTCTCTCTTCTCCTTCCTCACACTCTCTCTCTCTCTCTCTCTTCTCCTTCCTCACACTCTCTCTCTCTCTCTCTCTCTCTCTCTCTCTCTCTCTCTCTCTCTCTCTCTCTCTCTCTCTCTCTCTCTCTCTCTCTCTCTCTCTCTCTCTCTCTCATACAAATATTTTTGTGCGTGAGCACTCTCATGCTTGCGTGTGTGCGTGCATATGTGTGTGTGAATGTGGATGTATATATGTATGTATTTTTCCCCACTCGGCTATAGGTAAGTATTAATTTTCATGATATGAAGACTTGTTAATTTGTTCACGAATACCTTTAGAAAGTTATTAAAGCTTACAGAAAGCATTCTCTTACCGGTGATGAATGGGAAACATTCATAGCCTCACAGAGGTTTGGTTATATACTTAATGTAGGAGTAGCTACTTCAGAAACATTTAGATAGCTTTCAATGTTAGCTGCTAAGGTGCTTCATTAATGGTAGGAAAGCTAGTTGGTGCAGCATTGGATGTGTCAGTATAATGAATGGATTTTTAAATTTTTTATTATTATTTTATATTTATTTATTATATTTTAAAATTTATTATTATTTATGATATATATATATATATATTATATATATATATATATTATATATATATATATATATATATATATATATATATATATATTCCCCCTCCCCTTTTGATAAATGTATTTTATCGATACTGTTTATACATCTCAGTCCTTTGTTGAAGTTGTGTTCAGTGCTTTTCTATTTTTTCAAGGTTTCAGGTTTATGGAAACTTAAGCCCTGTATATTTTAGCTTTTGGATTGCCAATTTTAAGAGATGTCTACTTTTACCAAGTGCTGTAGTGAATGAATTAATTCTGTTTCATTTTCTTTTATAGACACTATGGCCAAGGGCTTTATAGACACTCCTGTTGAGGAGAACTCTATAACCCGCCCATCAAGCTTAAACACAGGCGAAATCCGCCAGGCCCCACAGGTGGCACAAAATGGTGGTGATGCAAACACAGGAGGAGCAGAAGAAGCACTAGATGGAAGAATAGAGGAAAACTTAGTGTCTGCCATTTCATCACCACCACCATACAGTGCCAGTTTTTCTCCAGCCTCTGCTTCTTCAGGGTCTCCAGGCCCTGAGTATCAGGCAGATCACCATTTCTCACTCCCGATTCTACCTCCTTATCAACAGAATGCTAATAGGTCTGTAGAGGAGCTCAATGAACTAGCTTTACAGGACAGCGAAAACAATAATGTTGATGAAAACTCAAACGACCAGCAGTACGACCAGTATGCAAACTACCACCAAGAGTATGGCCGTCACCAGTTCGTGCCAGACCAGTCAGTCAGGCCACGCACAAGGATGAGTCAGCCGAGCAGTGATGAACCCGACCATGTCCCTTACAATAATGAATATTCCATAAGGAGACGCAGTGGAAGCTTCTCTCACAGGAGGAATCAGTCAGAGGATCTCTCTCTCTCCTCAGCATCCTTTGACAGTGGACTGGGCTATCCACAGCTGCCGAATGTTAATTCTGCTGCTGGTAAGTGTAATGTGACTCTAATTGCTGGACAAATTAGCTTTTAAAAGAACCTGATTATTTCAAGAATGCAGATGTAAATGCCTTGCCTTATTTTTTTAAAAACCTTGTGTGAAAATTTGTTTCATCCACATGAGGTAGGCTTAAGTTTAAATCATTTAATTGTGTGACACTTTGTTAATTGGATATATTAAAACTGCATGGTTATTTTAAATGCATGTAACATTTGATTTAAAAAGAACAGGAAACTAAAAGCTCATTAAACAGGTTACAGCCAGACATACAGACTACCAAGACTGCCATCTCAGCAAGATCGTTGGATTGAAGAGAGGCGTCCTCCTCGCTGTGCACAAACTGGAGCTCATGATACACCACGTGGGTGGTTTCCTCTAAGCTTAAGAGGAGGTGGATATGGGCCGCAGCCACCACCAACGCAGGAAAATGTCAGACAGGAGGCACAAGAGCTGCTTCTGAACTTCACATCAGATGAACTTCAACGTCACCATCTGCATGTATCAGAGAATGACATAATCAGAAAAGGGTAAAAAAGAAATAAAGAAAAAGCTGTTTATTAAACCTTTCTTAGATGTAAACCATTATTATTTTCTCAACTTTGCTTTCTGATACATTTTCTTTATTATTTAATGCCCCATGATGAATCTGCTTGATATGTGATTTTATTTTATTCGGAAACAGATTCTATGTTGTGTCATTATTAATAATTTATTTTATGTTAGAAGCAAAATTATATGAATATGTCTGGAGGCTGGATGATCATGATCATAAATATAAAGAAAAAAATTTGTGTCCCTAATTACCATATTATGTAATGATCATTTTATCTTTTACAGATTTAGTAATCCTGCAATGATAAGGGCTGGACAGGAGTTAAGAATGTTGGCAGATGCTTTTGCTGAAACAGAAGAAAGAAAGAGTGTACGCCGCATGGCAGAAAAGGTCAACATGGCTTCTATTAACATGGAAAACTTTTTCTCTCTTTGTGGGGAACTGTTTCATGTAAGTCAAAGGTGCTTTTCTAAAATGTTTCTTAAAGATACACATTAGAAAGGAAGATCTATTGCTATATGAAAATCTATGCTTACAGGGTGGAATCACAAGAGAGCGAATTGTGGCCCTGTTCACCTTTGTAGGGGATGTTGCTGTGCACCAAGTGAGACACCGTGGAGAACAGTTCCTCAGTGTGCTGCTCAAGTGGTCATTTAGATACCTGGTTGACCACATTTGCAAGTGGGTCCAGGAGGCTGGTGGCTGGGTGAGTAGACCTAATCATGTTGAGAATCCAACTGTGTTATTTCTTGTTCTAAATTTGAGAGACGGTAATATTACCATGGTCAGGCCTTTTGTTTACTATTTGTGTAAATTTAGATTTAAAGTGAACAGAATTTATTTAGATTGTTGAAAATCAATGATCAGTCTTTGATGGTTAAGATGTATTATGAGATATTTGTTGTCATATTGCAGGGGGTGGTGCTGAACCAGGGTATGAATTTTATCTACAAAAGTGTCGTGTTCATGTGCTGCCTTGTTGGAACAGTTGCTGGTGGAGTCTACATATGGAAATCTCTCAAGGAAATGTAACAGTGACTGCAAGATAGGTTTTATCATTTGTCGCTGTTGAGAGATGTCCACACATGTTTTTTTTCTCTTTCAGCATCTTGTGACTTTCTGCATAAAATGTTTTTAAAAAGAGTTGTCCGCAGTCATGCAGATGTTCAGCTGTTTACTCTTTCCTTGGCTTACGATTATGCCTGTACATAGGCTTAGTCTAAAGTGTTAGCATCAGTTGTTGGAAATAGTTGAATAGACAAGTGTTTCTTGTGATTTTTAAGGACTGAATGAAGAGGTGCATGTAAATAGGTATTACTGTTATGTGATATTATTTCTTATGTCTATAAAACAATCCCAGAGTTGCAGAGTGAAAACTTGCAGTGATAAAAGGGAAGAGATAGGAAAATTAAAGTATTAGAAAAAGTGAGATGCACACTTTAACTTTTATAATTAAAGAGTATAAAATGTTTCTGTAAATAATTGACAGCAATCTCTCTAAACAAAGAAACAGGTGTGACCTAAGTTTAGATTTTACATTTTTGCTGATCATCACCACTGGTAAAAAATGTCTGATATTTAACAAGGGGAAAAGGATGTTCAGTGTCATAATTGTCATTATAATTATTCTTATCATTGTTATTATTATTATTATTATTATTATTATTATTATTATTATTATTATTATTATTATTATTATTATTATTATCATTATTATTATTATCATCATCATCATCATCATCATCATCATCATTATTATTATCACCATCATTATCATCATAATTATTACTTTTACTATTAATATTTGTACTGCTATTATTATCAATTATTTATAATTACTTTTTTATTTAGTAAATAGCATTTTATTGTTATTATTATTATCATTAAAACAATTGTAATAATAACGAAAGCAGTAGTAGTGATAACAGCAGTAATGAAAGTGATAATAGCAATAATAATCATGAAAATAATAATAGTATTAATGATAATGATAATAATAACAAAAATGATAATAATACTTACATTTACTATCATTTTTGTTTATCATCATTATTATTTTTACTGTTATTAGGATTTCTATATTTATTATCATGTTTATTGTTAGAGCTTTTATCATAATTAGTGTTATTATCCCTCTTATTTTTTATTATAATTATATTATGTGTATTCTTTGTATTACTTAATTCTCATCAAGTTCTTTAGTATTTCATTGAAAATGTATGTCACTCTGAATTAGTTTATAAGCAAAGTCACAATCAAAATTCTTTTCCCCTGTAAATTCAGATTAGTGATCTTAATTGATCTGTTAAGGTATTTTGGATCTCACCACACCATGACACGAAGGCAAAAGGCAGTGTAGGTCTTGTTGAAAAAGAGGTTATTCAGGAAAGTGAAATGGATTTCTTCTTATTCTTCACCTTCTCTTCCTTCTTTTCCTTTTCCTTTTCCTTTCTATTCTTGTTCTTGTTTTTGTCTTCCTCCTGGTCATTTTCCTTTTCAATCTTGTTCTTCTTCTCCTTTTCCCTCTCTTCATTCTCTTCCTCCTCACTTCTTTAAGCAGTTTTGACAGCATCATAATAATGAGTGTTTGTCATAGGATCAGCTTTGTCTTAATGTGTGGAAACATACAATTTCTACAAGATTTTTTTAGGAATTGTAATATATTAACTTTTTTCTGTCCAATTTTTTTTTATTATTATGAGTATTGTTGTTTCTTGACATTGTTATAAAATGTGTAGCAAGATTGTTATTTTCAAATGAATGCATAATTTGTGTGTGCAATAAAGAAATGATTTGGTAAGACATAAGTATTTCATTGATAATCAGTTTCTCAAAAGAAAAGTTTTAATATATGCAAAACTTTTCAAGGTGCCAAATCACAATATTTTCTGTATTATAGTTGTGCATTGCATTAAATAACCCAAAGGGAAAGAATGTGTGCAATATGATAAGTTTTATTGTAATTCATTTCCACTTTTTTTACTCATTTTTATTTAAACTACTTTCAAAGTTTGCATCTTATATTACCCCAGTGCCACCAGGGGTGGTCTTTATGTTTATGCGAAGTCCAGTGTGTTTTTAGTTTATTTATTGTGATTACACATAGATGGCTCCACAAGAACTTTGTCACCAAGGAGTCAGTCACTAGTCCAACGTGTCCCACATGCTTTCTTCTTGATTTTTGGAAATATAAAACAAAGTTAATGTTATTAGTATTTTAATGACACTTATTATAATGTCAGTAATAATAATAACAATGTCAGTGTTAATAACATTAGAAATAAAATATTTCTCCCACAAATTCAAGAATGGTGATATCAGATGAGGTCAGGGAGGCCTACTTAGTGACTCTAAGCACTTGTAGAGTCATCAGTGTGTAAACAAAATTAACAAAAAAGTACAATTGGACAGTTTGTTTACCTGGTGGCAATGGGTTAAGTCTGAATCTTATTAGCATCAATGTTCTATCAATTTTCATTGAACAAATATAACAGAAGAATGTTTATTAAACACTCATGTATATTTTTCACAGCAGATCGATATAATAATTTCCTTTAATATAATCTTAATACAAATGACTTCAAAAGTTGTTTGTTATTCCAACAGAACAGAGCCAATAATTACCACTTGAAAAAAACAGTGAGAAGGTGCTCAGCATGTATATCAAACATAGTGAATAATCTTAGAAATCCCATGAAAGTGGGGACTTAGGTGTTGTGTTTATATTGATATGCAAATTCAAGCACAATTTTTGTAACTTTCAATACCAACTACACAGTTGTACCCTTTTTGTTTATATATTTTTATTATATTTATTCTGTTTTTAATAATAGTAGTATTTTTATACCAGTTCTGAGAAAACTTGAGGATAAATCACACTTACTATTAACCCTCTGTGCCAGGGCATACCTGTGAAGACGTGGTTGATAAAGCCCGATCTTAACCTATCTTGTGTACTCCCTAAAAACCTGTCTGCTCCCCTCAACACCCCACCTCTCCTCTGGCAAGCTCTCATGTTTTCATTTTCACAAGAATCATCACCTTTAGTTAAGCACAATTTTCATTCAACTATACCTGTCTAAAGAGGTAACCAAAGTTTATTGATCACACACCCACCGACATGCCCTGGCCTCAGGGAGGAATAAGTTGCACGAAGCCCGGCGTCTAGGGGTTAATTATTTATGAGCAATTAAATTGTTGTATGAGTTTGCTTTAAATGTCATGATTAATCCATTATGTTCTTCATTGTAAATAGCATAATTATCAAAGCATTTTTTTTTTTTTTTTTTTTTCACAATACTAAATGGTAAGTAGAATAGTTCTGCTTTCCCCCCCCAAATTATGTTTTTTTTTTTTTTTTTTTTTTTTTTTTTTTTTTTTTTTTTTTTTCAAAGTTTATATTTGGCATATTAGGTTGAGCAGTCAGCTGTGGTTAAACACTGGCAGTACAAAAATATGTAAATAAAAATGAATTAATTAAGCATTATATAATTATTATGGTCTCCATGATGTTTAATTATTGGTTCAGATGCAATGCAGTAATTGAAAATACAGGGATGTTAACATGACTCACACTGGAATGAGATTGGTATAGTATTTTATTAAGACCATCCTGACTTACAGGTTTCCTCTGAAAAGTAACACTATTACTAGATGCTTTATTTTTCAAAGTACTAGAATTTTAATCCAAACAGGACTAGTACCAAGGGCTGAGTGCAATATATGATTTTTGTTTTATTATTCATTAATTTGTTTATATTAAAAACTATACTCATTCTTCTTTTTCAAATCTTTCTTGTATTCAACATTGAATAAGTTACAAAATTTATTTTCAGTTTCCATATCTTTTACTTTACAGAATTGGGCTCACAGATGAACTGTTAAAGATTTGGCAGTAAAACATTATCTCGGTAAATCACCATACATTACTTAAGTATCCACGTGTCATGAGTTCAAAAAGCAAGAAACAGATAGAGAAACAGTAATTTATACATGTATTACAAGGAGCAAAAACATAATTGTATGAATGGGTAGGCTAAGGTGATCAACAGTGGCACGTTTTTATCAACAGATGCATTTTAGTGTGTCTTTGCTCAGAGCATGTCTTTGCTTTTCAATACATTAGACAGATGTGCCTTATGTAGCACAAATATTCAATTCAGCTATTAAATATTTGATAGAGAGGTTTGTACTTTTTGTTTTGTAAACAGTACTAGTTGAATGTTAAAGGTGTTAAAAGTACCAATATGGTGAAGCTGAAATAAAATATCAACCATAAGAATGGAAGCATCCAGTTTTAGATTTCTTTTTGTTTAGTTAATGTCAATTGACATTGGTGAAAAATAGTAAAAAATTTATGTCCGACAGAAACATTGCGTGCAAAACATCCTATGTAATCACTGGAATGTGACCGCAAAAGTTTAGGGATTGAATTGAGAAGACAACCTTGTAAAAGCAGGAAAAGATGAGTATTTGATGACTGAATTAATGTGTAATATTGATGCCACTGGATATTTTTTTAATCATGTTCTTTAATCAGGAAATATAAACTTTCTCAATTTGCTTATTGAATTGTTTGTATATAATCCTTTTCTTTTTCAAATAAAAGATTCAGTCACATCTGAACTGTTTGTTTGCATAAGTGAACCTATATTAGCATTTGGTTTTGTGCACCTTATCCCCTCCCTTTCCTAGGGCCTGATGGTTGTGGGTATCTGGTCATCAGACGGGTGTAGCCGTGAGTACTTTGATATTTCCCAGGAATGGCTGAACTAGAAGCGTGCAAAACTAAAGGTGGTGTGTGAGTTCTCAGGTAGCTGGCAGCATGAATAGGCTGACCCAGGCAGAATGAGGGTGAGTGGGGCTTTTGGGGGTGGAGAAAGGTTTGTAGGGCACAGAGATGGTGAACTAAGCTTGGCATCTGTAGATTACAAGTTTATTGGATACAGATGTGTCTTGGTGCCAAGCTGTTAATCTTGTTTTTGTGATAAAGATGTTTAATTGTAAAATATGGTACAAATGCCTTGAAGAGTACAAGAGACCAATAACAATGGTAACATTTTGATGCAGATTAAGAAAAAGCATCTTAAGATGAAGAAATAATGAAATAAAATGCAGCATCAGATACACAAATACAAAAAAAGAGGACACCCACAATTTTTTTTTCTTTACTGTGCTCAAAATATGATCATAAGTCAAACCTTGAATATTATGTTATATATTAATGAAGTAAACTGATTAACAAAAATATTGTTACTTGAGTTACCAATAAGGACTCAACCCAGTCGTGCCAAGTACAATACACTGTCTATAGCAGTTTTATTAATTGTTTATACATGGCTGACTTCACAAGTACTTTGTCACCAAGGAGACTATGCTTGCCTAACCTTACCTGTTACCCTATTCCTGAGGTTTCATTTCTGTTAGTATTATTATTGTTTTGAGGACTATTGTGTTTAATTGTCTAATTTAAATAATAAAAACAATACTTACTAAAATATAACCTTTTCATTTTAAAAATTCAAGGAATCTACCAGGTACAGTCAGGTAAGCCTACTCGTTGCCTCCTTGGTGACTAAGCGTATGGAGCATCTAGATGTTAACAAAATTAATTAACTAATATTACAGTGGACAGGTTATGCATACATGCCTTTAAGTCAATGGGTTAAGGCTGTTGTGCATTATATTTATGTTTTACATTCTTTGGCCCCCCTAATCCCATGCCTGTTGTTGCTGTACGGGGGTTTAGGAGACAGAAACACGGGGGATCACCCCTGCCTTGGACCTCAGCCCTTGCCTCAACTAATTTTGCAAGGTCTTTTCTTCTCTGCCTTTCTTTTTCCTTCTCTTCATCCCCTTCTGTTCACATCCTAAATTGTGGAAGCCATGCTGAAAGGGTGAAAGGCTGGCTTTGTGTCAGTCCTGAACGGTCTCCAAATTCTGTTTGCTATTCCCTCTTACCTTTTTCACTACCATACTAACCTACAGCGCCCTACAACCTTTGACATCTAACATAATTTGTCCTAATTGTTACCTCATTTCTTAGATTTTTTACTGCAATACTTTTTCATAAACCTGTATAATCTAACCTGAGGGCTTTGCCCCCCAAACCTTACACTATTGCTATATTTTGCATACTTTGCTAATGACCTTAGATGTTGATGTTGCAAAAAAAATTCAATAAATAAAATGATATTCTTTGGAATAAATTTTTGAGACATTCTGTCTTTATGTCACTTGACAAGTATGGGCCCTACAGCAATATGAGCCAAGTTCCTCAAATATTATATTTATTAATTTCCTATTTTCACAATAACACACAAACAGTGCTCTCATACATTACAAAAGCTCATGTAGTAGTAGGAATATATAAGTAATTCAGCAACAACTATTATCTAGACTCACTACACTTCTAAATAAGGAAAGTGATTAATTATTTGTTATAATGCTGCCAAGTTTTGGGGAAAACAATATTTAGATTGCAAAGTCTTTGGTAAATGTAGAAAAAAGAATAAAGGTAAAAATAAAAACAGAACTGAGTATTCTCCTTTATTTCCCTCATGAGTTTGTAGTATTATGTAACCTTTCAACTGGCTGGACATATTACAAGGTCAGGGGGGCATCAAGTTGTTCTAAATTCATCAAACCATTATGATATAATACAGATGATCCTAGATAGAACCACACTAATAACTTGAAGAAACAGGGTCACATATTCTTCATAAAAGTATTTTATGCTATGTTGTACTCTAAACCTATTTGATGGACAGCATTTCTTGACCTGCATTTTCTAGTTTTTGCATTTTAATGCAGCATAAGACATAAAAGTACCCACAAATATAAATCAGGATCATATAACAAGCTTGAAACTGATATGCACTAGAGAGAGATAAAAAAAAGATAAAGAACAAAGAATGCAGTTTACTCATTCTAGTGTCATCACCAATGCCCTCAGTACCTCAGTAATCTTCAATAATAATCTTCAATCAACCTCTCACATATGCAAAGATTTATATAAAGTCCTCTTATTTTGCTAATATTTGGAACCCAACTTTCTATAGCATGATAACTGGCATGCAGCATCCTTTTCACATGTGTGAAAAGTGCTAAACTTCAACTCACCTAAAAGAGCAGCACATTTTATGTTCACAGTTATTATATGACATTGGAGGTAAAACTTAATTATTGGGGCATCAATAACAGAGCACTGAAGCATATGCATCAGGACTCTACATGCAGCATGTGGCATTTATGTTGCATGCACAAGAGGATTAATACTCATTTTTTAACTAACGAAATCTCAATATTCTTTGCTTTGTTCATACAAGATAATGAACAAACACATACTAATCACAGACTGATTGTGCAACTCAGTTTTAACATGGAATACCAAGAAATGTTTCAAATTGTAATCAAGAAGTCTCATTTCACACACAAGTGCAAATGATAAAAAATAAGGACAAAACAAATTATGAATATATCAGTAAAACAAGAAAAAAAAACAAAAATACAGTCTTACTATAATATAAGATAGAATAAATACAGTTTTGGCAGGATGCATTTCTTGTTCAGAAAGCAAAGTGTGTCAGGACTGGACTACATAAGGTAACCAGATAGTGCATCTAAATATATATATATAAAACTCATATCATCAATGCCATTTAAGCTGATATTCATGAAGATATTGTACATCGCACATTACTGAAATCATGAAATTGGATACAATTATAATAAGAAAAAGATTGAAAGTATTAAGTCTCAAACTCTACTATATATGTGAAATTCCTAAGATTCTCTACAGATTGTTAAAGATGATGAAGATTAAATAGTTTAATATCATGTCTCTTGGCAAATATAATCATACTTGTTTGCATACTAGAATAAATACTAGGTTCTAGTTAAGCTGCTATAATTTCCTTGTTTCTAATTCTCATCAGTTTCAAAGCAGCCTTGTGTTAATTGCTGCATCTATCTAAAGATTATTTACATAACAAATGAATTTTACTCTTCCATTTATTTCTTCATATAGAAATCCATGCATATGAAAATGCATATGTGTGTGCTTACGCATGTGTGGGAGGGTGCATCCACACGTGAGGATGGCGGGATGCGCACGTGTATGTGTGTGTGTAATTCTTAGTGTGTTTGTTGGGGGGATGCATGTGTGTATGGGAGTGTATGCATTTGTGGTGGTGCATATATGTGTAGGGGTGTGTGTGCACATATGTATGTATAAGTGTATATAAGGATGTAATATGTATAAAAGTGTGTGCTTGTGTATACGAGTACATGTGTGTGTAAACAAGTGCATGTGTGTGTAAACAAGCATGCGCTTGTTTACACACACTAGTACATATGTTTATGTGCGTTTGTATGTGTGCATCTAAATTAATACCTTTCAGCTTACAACTGTAACTGCCATATTCTTTTAAGATACAATCTCATATTTCTTCTCTACTATCTGGTTCCCGTACATTTCTATGTGCTATAGTGAAATGCATCCGAATATATCTTTAATAATATGATCATGTAAAAGTTATATGTTTAAATATAAACTAAGCACCCATAACGATCACTTTCTTTTCTCAAGTCATCTGTAATTCAAATTTACAATATCTTTTTAGTATATCTGAGAAAAATACTTTATCCTTATAACTCAAAAACATAATAGCTGTTTATACACATGTACAAATCACAGTTCCCTGACTAGCGAGTACTTAGGATGAGAGAGAATGGTTAAGCACAGTTTAAAAAAAAGAAAAAAAAATCTTTCATTTACATGTTTTTACACAATGTAGCAGGAATATTCACACTCAATGATATTTCAATTTTGGTAAAAGAGGTGCTTGGAAACAAGATATTCTAAAACACAGTAATTGGATCATCTGTGTAGACCAACTCATATAATGCCTGGCCAATTATACTATAGCATAAAATTGGAATCAACTGTGCTCTATAGATCATTCTCAGGTATTTTTAACTTAAGCACAGCATCACTTCTCTGACTTTAGAAATATATTTATTTATGGCACAGACAAAACCCTAATGCCCTCAAAACATCTTAGACATTTCACACATTAAATTGTAATAATATAATCCACACTCAATACAAAACACACAATATTAAGTACTAATACCATAGTTCAACAAAAACAAGAGCATCCAATTCATATATATGCTGCCCATGATATAAAGCAATTTTATTCCATACATATCTATACTTGATTTATAATACACAAGTTTAAGCATGGACTCAACCAAGGTATATATGTAAGTACTTATCATTTCATATGATCCTTCTTGATTACAAGAAATGACCTCATTGCCTGTAGACATATATTATGTCATGACAAGAACAGGTATTTTGTTAGGCATATGTATGCCATGCCATCACTCAATCCAATCACATGCAGATTTGTACTGTGGTGCTGGATAATTTTACAAGAATTTAGGCCAAAGAATAGGACTACAGCCATATATTATCATGTCTGTTTACATCAAAGTCACAAACCAGGATTTATCAGTGCATTATATGGCATGAAAAACAAGAGCACTAGTTACTCACGTGTTTACTCATGTCTAATACGCTTTTTGGCATTTTAGACAGGTTGGAGATACTAAGTTAAATAAACCTTGCACCTTATCTCTTAACATTCAATACCAATTATAATTCAAACTTCATCCTGTTCATAATACAGTATACTATACTAGGAATAATGTTTTATACCTATATCCATGTTCTTATGAATATGGTTTGACCAACTTCACACTTATGATTTTTAATGTCAGTGAAAATATGAAGACAACTGACTTTGACCAGCAGAGGACAGTAAAGTAATAAGGATATATTTCAATAAATTCTACTAAGACAATGTTTTTGAGCTGCAAATCCCCCTAAGACCCTGTATACCAAGCTGCTTCAGTCATGTAATTTTATTCTCAAGGATATAAAATCATCCTCACTTAGTCTGACTCAGACATTTCCAAAATAAACGTATTTGCATAGCACAATTTCAAAACTGGACAGCTTGCAACTTCTGTACCAACAATAAGTAACATCACAGGTACCAACACAGAGCACAAATAAGTTCAATGATGCTTATACTGTATTTAAAAGTTTCTCACCAGACTACCAAGTTCTCTAAGAAACCTAGGTATGATTCATGTGCAATGACAATGTTACTATACTGTGCATATACACTTTGGCACATATTTCCTTCATTAAGGAGGCCTCTTATCACAAGATGAAACGTATTCTGTTAAGATGCAACACAAAAATTGTACTTCAAATACACATCCAAATACAAAATTATGGTATAGGTTTCTTTTAGACTAACTTGAGACATGCATGTTTCAAATTAGAAATAAAATACATATATATATCATCTACAGATTAAACAAATTTCATCATCTGTTACTGGACCCATGGTTATTTAAAAAGAATTCAAATTAAACTGTTATATATGTTTACCTTATCATTATCAACATTAACCATTTCTTTATCAACTTATTTATATCAACACTTATTTGTATCTATTACCTACATGTTGATTAACCCATTCCTGATTTCAAACAGCCAAAATCATGTAGTTTAGTTTTCATATATCAAGTATTTTTAAACTCAAAGGCCTACTACTTACTAATTCAGAAAGCAAATAAAAAAGTATTCACAATTCATATCTACCAGAGTGACAAAAAACCTGAATGCAATATTTTCAGCTCTGTAAAGTAATAAGGGTATTAAATGCATTAAAATCTGACTTGAAATAATAAACTAGAAGAAATATAAATCCTTCAAACAAATTAACTGTATGATCTTATCATTTCTCAAGATTCACTTTATAGCAGTAGAAAATGTGTAATCATTCTCTATCTTCAATCCTTGTCTGATTTGATTTTTACAGACCAGATAGTCACCTCGATTCATACCATCAAAATATACACAAAGAATATTTATTTGTTGGAGATTCAAAAATACATTAGGATAACAGTTATAATGGTATACCTATCATAAGACACTAACACATCAGAGGAAGAACTACATAACAGCTGATATTACTTCTGTATCACCAAGCACTGCGTCTGTGGCTTCTCAATGGGCAATGAAATGCCAACATTGAAACACTAAAAATCATTAGACAAATCCTTAATCACAACATGAACTTGCCCTGAGACAAAGACCATAAGAACTTTATGTGCTTATACTGCAGTCCTTTTATACAGCATTTTGGAAGTCAATCAGACCAACTTGTCAGCAATATGGTCTGTTGCTAAGCTTTGCAAAGTAATGTTCTTAATTTGAGCTTTTTTCTGAATGTATGGCATCCTTGGGCTATTGATTGTACTGCTTACAGCGTATGAAAAAGCATCTTTTTACAGTCATTGGACTAAAAATATGTACCTCACAAAAAGTACAAACATGAATTTAATAGGTAACACTAAAGCTGAATAATAATGACTTAAAAAAAGAGATATAGAAGATGGACTGAAGACTGATATTTAAAAAAATATGATAGTTATCATAAATGGATATTTTAAGTAAAGGGAGTTTCCAAAAATGGCATAACTATTTACTCCAAAAATAACCATAAAAACATTCAGTAATATAGATGCTATTATATATGATATCACCATCTAAATTTATAGTTATGCCTTGTTCTTAGTCAAGCAAATGCTAAACATTAGTAATCTCTAATTTGTAATTCATCTCAGTGTTATATAAATAAAGACAAAACAAGACAACTTTCTTCTCAAATTTAATGACAAATATTGCTTGTTTTGATCCTGTTCTGAATTATAGTGTGTAAATCAACCATAAATTTTCAATAATGTATTATAGAAGATCCAAAATATACTTCCT
>NW_020869981.1:386603-401603 GCF_003789085.1 Penaeus vannamei
ATGGACACTAAAGTCTCTCATAACAAACTAGATGAAAAGTAAATTACAAAATGCCTCCACAGAAATGTCTTTGTAAAATGCTATTCAGTATCACATCACAAAAATGCAGAGCTTGTACATGCACAACCAGCCTTGTCTTTATGTGAAAAAATCACCATTTCTGTAATCACCAGGTATTATGATTTTCTTAGTAATTATTGCGAAAGTAAATTTAAACACTAAGCATAGCCAACCTCTAACAGATATGAGAATTAAAAACAAAACAATAAAAATAAATAAATGAGTAGAAGCCTACTGGTAATAACAATACTCTGAAATCCTCAACTAAGCCACATTTATCCTAAATGTTCCTGTAAAAATATGGTAACATGTTTATTACTAAAAAAATGGCAACTCAGGTTATAACTAAATATATAATTTCATGCAAAGGAGAAAGCCACAGTTGCTAAAGCTATCTAACAAATATATATGTTCCTATAAAGGGGAAAAGAAAAAGATATCCAACATTTATCCACCAAATGTCTGATTGTCAGCAAAAGCTTTTGAAGACGTTTTGAACACTGCATCTGAGCAGGAATCCAGCAAGCAACTCTTATCTTTAGATCTTTTAAAAAATAGTTTTTGGAGTTCATCGAAACAGCCTTTGACTTTTTATCAGCTGCTGACAAATGTTGATGATAAAAGGCACTGATCCATATGATTCTTCTAATTTCTAAGTATATTGTCTGGATTTTGAAAATAAAGTTAAAGCTTCAGTTGTAAATGATGGCCATTTTCTGAATATTCAAAATTCAGGAATCAATTTAAGTCAATTAAATACACAGTTCACATAACAACATCATTTTCCACTAATGCAACCAAAAAAAACAAACTGTGCTAAAAAGTTTACTGTATGTCACATGCTATAAAAAATTGCATATATCAATAAAATGTACATACAGGGTTAACAAACAATAGCTACACTCCCATAATAAAGACAGATAAATGGCATTCTGTCATCCACTAAGATTTTGGGGGTAAACTGTTTTGCCTGTCATTACTGATATCTTAGCTCTATATCACCAATTAATTGTTAATCATTCTTTAAATCTCAAAGTCCAAATATCAAAGGCAAATTTGACTAACAATCAATCAACTTAACTATCAGCAACCTTAATTTCCTTCAGTTTGTCCTTATCCTGCCCTATCAAATAATATATATATGATGTAATCACTACACCATAAAAAAAAAATTCTATGTGTATTTCCCCGGCAGAAAACTCACAGCTGCCAATTTCCTTGTCAAACTTCCTCAGTGGAAACCTTAATTTATGATTTGAGTATTGCAAAACACAGCTGTCTTCTCAGCAAATGGTATACAGTAAACTTACATAATGCCCTTATGAAGGAACTAAAAACAGAAAATACTCAATCAAGTGAGAATAATAATGCATGGTCTCCAATAACTAAAATCAAACAATCTCATACCAATCCTCAGGAAAATGATTTCCAATACTTCTATGAACTGTGTAAAATTCATACATTTTACAATAAACCAAGTTCATAAGTTTATATCTACCTTTCTCTTAACTTATTCCACAACAGGAAACACCGTCATGTATGCTGTCTGTTCAAGGATGAATTAATGCATTTGACAAAAGCCTTGTGAGCCCATGATGATGAAACATGACTGTAAATGCACTTTGACAGGTGACATGGCTTCTTCTCTCAAAATCTTAGGCAACATGGAAACTTATTTTCTGATATGTACATTACAAATGGTAATAATAATAATAATAATAATAATAATAATATCAACAATTACACTACCAGCAGTAACGGTAATTAAACATTATAAACATATAATAACAATAATAATAATGATAATAAAAATAGTAATAATATTAAAAATAATGATAATAATAACAAAAATAATTACAAAATGGGCTCTGGTGTCCTTTTTTCAATGGTATCTCTAGCTGAAGTTCTTACTCTTATTGACTCTCACCCCTTCCATGACCTCATACTAAAAGCTGCACACATGTCACTGGGCTATCACACTTTATACTAATGCCCATTCAAGCCCTAGGATACATCAAATAGTGTATAATGTACAGGATCCTACAGTTGGCACATAATTTCTCATGGAAGATTTTCTTTATGTTGATTACAAAATATAAAGCTTGGCATACTATTTGGCTGGACATCACAATCAAAATATTTTTTTTGAGGTCAAAAAGTCATCCAAACCACTTGGTTTTCTTTTAAAAGAAAAGAAAGAAAATAGAAAAAAAGAGAGGGAAAATTTACAGAAAATGATAACGAAATCTGCTTACATTTATGAAACACTTCCTAACAAGATAACTGATGTACTTACATCACTCAAACATGAAAAAAGTATGGCTGACTTTCCATGAGGGAACTGATGATCTTCTGATCATCTACTGCTGCTGGTTCCTCCTCAGCAAGTATATTGGCACAACTGAGCACAATTCTTTACGCCTGTGTTGGTGTTCTGTCCATCTCCCTGCTACTATGACTCCCTCCATAAGATGTAAGTATTCATTCCGACGCTGAAAGAGAAAAGGAATATGAGAGCAATCTTAACATAAAATAACAGACCAATCAAGATACACTTCACTGCTGAGAATTCACATGTTCAGCCTTTTTCTTTGATATTTGTTGCAGTGACTTCAAAATGAAAATCTCATAAAATTTGATGACTTTCTAATTTATAATTCTGTTTTGTCATGCTTCTTCACATGTAAATGAATTGACAAGGAACTGTAAGGAAGCAAAGAAAGTGCACTGTGCAATGTCACATCATACATCAACCTCACCCTTATCATCTGCAGGAAGGTCGACAATTGTCTTATGATAATATCACACAGAACACATTCATCATTTGTGTAGAAGATTGAAGCAGTAGCCCTTGTGGAATACATATCTCTCATCATTTTCAATACTGAATGAGGTGGCCGAGGCTCGTGGTCGAACATGGCTAATGGATCCTCTACAGAGACAGTAAGATACATGCAAGTCAGAAAAAGTTATAAGGATGACTTATATTGAGATTTGACTTACGTCCCCATGAATCTGTTCAGAACATTCTTAAACATTTTACTCAACATACCTTAGCAAGATCTGAATTTAAAAATATACCAAATCTACCACACAAACCTTCTCTATTGACAACAGCAGAAGCTTCTCTGTGAAGTACTTTTGTATTTTCCCTCTTTGATAATAACTTGATGATTATATTCTCGGAATCAGCTCCCATTGCAGTTTTCGTGGCATCCTTATTCTCCTCAAGGTCTCCATTGGCCTGACTTTTAACTCCACCTTCCCCTTCCTCTGTGGTCTCACAAGATTTTGGCGGATTTACTGCTGATGGCGGGAGCGTTGTATATTGGAGATTGAAGGCCAAAACTATGGCTAGATACAACTCTGCCAGCTGTTCTGTGTCAGGATCCTCATGGTACTGCTCTATATTCCATCAAGCAGTACATTCATGAAGTTTTCATTCATCACACCTAGGCCAGAGAAAATATTCTTAAACTTTCTTAAATAGGAGAGGGATACTACTGGTTATCTAGTTTACTTTACAAATATGTACATTCTGATATGACAAAATATTTGAAAAGAGAACTCATAAAATAAGATAAGAAAGGAAAAGGAAAAAAGAAATTTCATTCATCCCCCCCAAAAAAGAAAGAAATAAAAGAAGACAAGGAAAATTATCTTAGAGGCTTGCTTGTCTTTCTTACAGAAATGAGGATACGGTAGAGTATCCCCCATACACAGCACCATCCGAGCACCAAGGAAGTATACCTCAGCCGCTCCTGGTCGTATGTGCTGTCAAGCAGTTCCCTGCCATTATGAAAAAATAAAAATACAATTGTGAGAAATGTAATACTTCCCAGTATAACATTGTCAGAAAATTATCTGAGAATGAATGCTCTAATAATATTGTTTCTGGACTTTCTCCTTTCAAACAAAAGACAATTCTTTATGATACCTTAAAATAATCATGATAGGGCACAATTCCTAATCTCAAGAGTGACTGTGTAAATGCCAAAAATAATAATGATACTACAAAAAATTACAATAAAAAAAAAAAAAATAAAAATAAAAAAATAAAAAAATAATAAATAAAAATTGGAGATTACTACACAACTTGATAATCCACACATCATTTCCATGGTCTAAATGACACTTACCAACTTGACTACAAAAATGCAGTCGAGTCAAGTAGGTTATCATGAACATGTATGGTTGTTCTACTGTGCAAATTCATGAAGGACACAAAAAAAAAATCATTACCAACATCTCTGTGTGAATGACTACATGCAATGACTGCTAACCTTGTAAGTTCAACTGGGAACACCGAAGCAGAGAGATAAGAAATATTTGCTGCCGACATCTGACATACAGCACCAAAGACCTGAAAGCATATATTGCAATGTATTTAAAATCAGCTTCACATGAAACTGTAGCAGTCCACCAAAAGCACTTGATACTCAGACCTTTCACATGAGAGAGAACTGTTAAAACAGTTAACAAATTGGACAAAAAATACAAGATGTATCACAGAAATTAATCTCTCACAAAGACACAGACAGTACAATCTATATGCATAACACCACATTTCATCAAACAACAATAAACCTAAGTGTTATATTCCACAACACATTTTATTATCAGCCATTATAACATAATGAAAACATGATCTTATATGCTAACCTGAGTGAAGATGTCAGGCACAAAGAATTTTCCTTGCTTACACAACAGCATTTGCAAGTGTTAAAAGCATGAGTGAAGCTGACCCAGTCTGGAATAGCAATACCATACAAGCCTAACTACTTTCAAGCATCAAGCTAATATTCTTACTTGCAGCAGGAGTTTCCGAAGAGGCCACCTTGTTTCCATCTGGTAGTACTGTACCAGAGTCAACAAAGGTCTAAAATCATCCAGGGACAAAACACTTCGACACACCATCAGGTCTCCTGTGTTCTGAAAAGGTTTATTCCGTTCCACTATCTTGCTTTCAAGTCACAGTTATTAATAAAATTGTTTTGCTAGTGTCTTGTAATTATCTTTTTAGGGTGGGTATCAATAATATGTTCAAACAGTTTCATCTGAAAAGTGGGATGATATTTCTTTCAAATCATATATGATGTTATTGGACTGGAAATTTTAAAAATACATTAATGAATTATAGCTATATCTGATGGTCAAATATCCTACTAAGACCAATTCTTGCATAGGTGAGGTAATTTCTTGTTACTTACTCAGTGAATACACTGAATGACATTGATTTCCTCTCTTCTTTTAAACATGACCATAACCTGATTTTTTTTTTTCTCTCTGCACTCAGACCTCCTCCATACACTATTTCAACACCTCAGAGACCAGATTCTTCTGAACTCACCAACAATCAAGTAGATCGGATAGATGAGTAGTGATGGTGTGCTCATCTTCATGCAATGCCAAGAACGCTGCTGCTCGTCATCCTTGCATTCTCGTAGCTTTTCCAGGAGCTCCACTAGGCGTCGTCCATCTGAACTCTGCTGCCATTTGTCAGCTCCTCCGTCCACTTGATCTAGTAATTATGTATAATACATATGGGATTATCATACTTCATAAATAAGTGACATGCAGTTAAGTCTTTTTCGAGAGAATTTCTTCTGATGTGCCCTTAAGATCCTAAAATATCTCTTCATTTCCTTCTTACACAACAAACTAAAATAAAGTATGTATTGTAATCCTGATACAGATTAAATCTTGCAATTTGTATACTGAAAATAGGCCTTTAGATATGAGTGAAAGCTAAAAGTAAGCCAAGAGATATATACCAGAGTAAGCTAAAAGAATGACAAAAGTACACTTTATAAATTATGCATCCTTTTTAAATAATAAAAACATTAAAATATATGCATTATGCTAAAAAAAAGCAATGTATATAACCCTGCATTTGAAGTTAAAAGGGACTTACCTCCTTTGCTTGATAGGATGTGTAAGCACAGTGGTTGGAGGACAGGTAAGGCTGTAGCTAATGAATTCAGCACCACTTCGACTACCTGTTGGTTGAAACCTTTAGTCAGCAAGAAAAAAAACAATTCTTCTTCTAAACAGCTATCATACTTAACACTGTCATCCCACATATTTTTGTTCATTTTTAAACTGTTCTTACTTCCTAACTCCTGTTCAGGTTTGATTTTTAATGTAATCCTTACAAATTACATTATTTTGCAACTATGGTTAATTCTGTAAGTCAGTGCTTCATCACACATTGTCCTTCCCCAATATCCTCATATGGTAATTGAATTTTTTGTTATAATACATATTCTATGTCAAAAGTCCACCAGAGAAAAAAACTGGAGTAGCAAAATTTTTACTTATTTCAAATTCAAAATCTGACATGAAAAGATGTTGTTGACTAATAAATAAACAAATAAATTAATAAAAAATACTTAAGCAAACGAATAAATAAAAATTAAGCAGCAACATTAAGCATAACATCAATGTTAGTTTCAAATAAAATTCAAGGTTATAAAATTAAGCCAAAAATCTTTATACATGCATTAATTGTAACAGAAAGAAATTGTCAACACGCCATTTGGTCCCTTGGAAATGTTTAGAATATTATAAATAACCATCATAAATAAACTAAACACAGACTAAATAGGTATTTCATTTTTGGAAACAGGTTCAGAAAGATTTATCATGGATACAGTGAGATCCATTAAATAGGTTTCTTGAAGTAAGAATTTTAAGATTATTTCCTACTTGGAACTTTCTTTTTTTCAACAAACCTGTATTTACAGTAATTACAGTAAGCTCTTGCATTTATATTCAGAGCTCCATACACATATAACAGATATATATTAGTTATAACACTTAGTTCTGAGATTTAATAACCACTACAACTGATGGAGGATGGAAGGCAACTTGAGGAAGATCAAAAGCTCTCCATGCCATATGTTTCACACTCTGGCATTGTATTTCCTTATTTGTTTTACCTTTGAGTAGACAGATAACTGAGAGTCGTACGGTGCTGAGTTGTCCTTGTGGGAGTCTTGGACGTCTTGTCCTTGGAATAAAGCTCTTTAGCATGAAACAGTGGTACTGATATTGGTTGGTTTTTTAAAGGACTAATTTGTAAAACTCATGTTGAACTCCATTTCAAAATGAGCCTGATCAGTTTCGATAATTTTTGAGTGGAAATCTGAATCTGCTCTGCAAAAGTTATGATGAAAGCAAAGAACAAAAATAAAGAGTTAGAGCACTCTGGAAATTATATATCTTGAAATAAAAATGCAAAATAAAAATATTTAAGTATTGTTATGTGAAACACCTGATACAAACAAAAAGTGATACTGAAATAAGAATGAATAAAGAAAAAAACAAGGATTAATGCAATCTAAACCTTAAAAAAAAATAAAAATAAAAACTTCTTAACATTCAAAACACTTGTGTATCATCTGCCATACATAATCATGGATCTATTACGTGGATACAGTCTACACCCTGATGTATGGAAGCATTTTATAATTATGAAGACTTTTAATCAAACATCTGAGGACCATAATAATACTTATAGTCCATTTCCGCTAGTGAAGTTCAGCCAGTACACAGTTCTAGTCTCTAATAGCTTGGATTTTTTTTTAAATATCAAAATGGGAAAAAGAATAGTCAACATCACAGTTTTTTCAACCAGATGATTAAAAGAGGGTTATATCAGCTAGTGCACACTACTTGGGAATAACTTTTGTTTGTAGAAAACCTCACAAATCATCCTATACCCATCCCTTAAATAAAAAAAAAAAAAAAAAAAAAAAAAAAAAAAAAAAAAAAAAAAAAAAAAAAAAAAAAAAAAACAAAAAGTATATACAGAAATAAATACTTTGTACCTGATGACTAGTAGTGTAGCTTATACTAGTGCTGCTGCACCTCTTCCACCAATGTACGGAGATATTCCTTTGGCACTTGAGACAGAAGCGACCTAAAAGTAAATCAGATAAAGATGTTTTTTCTTCAAGCTACCCTGTATTTTTACTTTCATTTTTATCTCATTCATAAACACTAAAGTCAAACAAGCATAGAAGAATTTCAGAAAATGTAAAATATACTTACTTGATGCTTGTCTGGACCACTGAATCTACGTCACTTCTCATTTCTGATTCGTAACCTATACTAGTATCATGACCTTCGCTGCTTCCACTGCTCTCATCTCGAACTACAAAACAAAAGACATGTAACATGTTAAATAGCCTAATAATATTTCAGTGTGTCTAAAATGAGTACAGATACACAGGAAAGTCTTTCAGTAAATTGATGGCAACAGGAATCAGCCCTTTCATATCCTTGTCTGCCTTCTCTTGGTTAAAAATTCTTTCATACAGTGACAATACCTGCTACAACTTTTCATCATAATACAATATCTTTATTCATTCTCAAGAGTACATTTATATCTGTGTCTATTATCAGAAGACTGACGAAAGTATTTACAATAATCTACTTCTGCATCACTGAAATATCCACTTGGAAGTAGGTGTGGATATATCTTATAATGAATAAAATATACATCTGTACTTACACATAAAATTCCTTTCTATTTAGTACAAGTCTGATGGAAAACTCTGACACTGTGACTGGGTAAAACATGGAGGACATATAAAAAAATGGGTAGTTTTAGCAAAAAAATACAATACAGAACCAGTTAAGTCATCCACACTAATAATGTAATACACCAATCTCCCAATTTATTCCAGTAAGTAAAAAAGGAGGAGAAAGAAGACCACAAAAACACACAGAATGTAGTACCGAGAGATTCTCCTCGAGCCATGAAGCTGGTAGTAGTTTTCAGCGGAAGATTCTGTTGTGTGTTGCTTCTTTGGGTGGGGGCCTAAGCTAATTGATGACCCACTTGCTGATATTGAAGGGCTGCGTGGAGTTCCCGGGAGACATGGGGATGGTAGGCTGCCAACACTGTCTACACTGAGCTGAGACGTCGTACGCTGCAAATGTTATTGTAGGAAAGAAAGGAACTCTCTTCTGTTCATTCTTGATGAGGATTCAGTATTTACATAATATATCCATATCTCAGTAAACAACTACTCGATGGAAGTATCCACTGATGTTCTTAAGAATGTGAAGGCAGGAAATAATGACCGTATTATATAATAAAAAAACAATATACAGCAGCATTACAAACGATATACTCTGGAAATCTTATTGAGTGAAATCTGTTCAGGATACCAGTACTATTGCACAATTTTGTAATGAATGTCTATGAGTTAGATACAGCAAATTGGATGTTTAATACATACGCCTATAGTTGGACAGCTTGCTAACATTAAATGGAAATCATTTTTTGGGGCAAATGACAAGAATTTGCCTACTGCAATGTATTGAATATCTGAAAGTTGTTGAATTCAGCATAAAGAGTCACTTCATAACTTTGTATCAAAAATGTCAATACCTTAAATGGGCTCCTTCTTAAAATTTTAGGAGTATCTGTCTTTAAAATCATCCTGTTATAGTATACTTATAATGAAATACACTCACTTGTGGCGGTGGAGGAGCAGGACGCTTAGTAGGATGCGAGGATGGAGGACACTTGCTGTACCAATCCTGTCTCAATTCTACAAGCTTGTGGAGGGCATCATGCTCGCCACGAGTATAGTTGCCACCTCGTTCACTTGCATTTAAATGAATGGCTTCAATGCAACCGTCAATAAACTCAAGTATATCAATGGGCGGAGCCTGAAAATGAATAGCAACTTTAATGAGGCTAGCCAATTTGTTTTAGACGAAAGCATGCCTGATATATATTTTTAAACTTTTTTTCTTCTTTTATGAAGTTGTGCTGTTTTTGCCTCTAAAAACAACAAATGGAAGTATAAAATATCTTCAAGCAATATCATAATACAAACAGAGACAAGAGCAAAATCCAAGTGAACCCCAAACAATCTGTCATGCCAAAGAAATAACCAAAGGACTCATTAGTTGATAATTAAGGTGAATTTGCTGTTGATAAAAAAATTATAAAAAAACATTAAGGTTCTCCTGTTTTTTACTTTCCATCATGTTCTTAATGAGTTACAGAACATTAATACAAAACTGACTGATGTCAATGGCAATAATCATTTTTGGCTGATTTCAAAATATTTCTCATATTTCATAAATTTCTTGAAAGTACATTAAAATGGGTTGGTTTTCTGTAAATAATAATGACAGACGGCATAAATAATTTCAGAATGTAAGTCATAATTACTGTTTATGACTTATTATCATCCTCATCATAATCTTAAGGCATATCATTATCATGATAGCATTGAGATGTAGTTGTTGTGTTATTAAATACAGAGCTATCAGAGGCATGCAAAAATATGTGATTGTAAGAGTAAAAGATGAAGAAAAATAAACTTGAAGCAAATAACAACAAAATAACAGTAATAATGACAAAAATAAAATTAACAATAATAATAACTACATTAATAACAATGATAATAATAACAATTAACATAATAACAATAATAATAATAATAAACTTTTCTCAAATTAATAATAAGAAACACTCAGAGAGTGCCTCTGCCAAGGCAACAGGGTCACTGATCCAATAAAAAATTGAAACGAAGAAATACATTAAAATCACCTCATTCTCAAGTACTACTGATGATGTCTGTGTTTCCCTATTTTGCAATGCTAATGAATCCTTTAAAAAATTCCTGGATGCAGATCACGCCCCGGATCACCACCAAAATAAAATAGCATCATAGGCTAAGATACACCTCTAGTAAAAATTTCATTAAAATCTGCTTGTAACTTTTATTATCCTGCACAGGATCTGAATCATGATCCAGATTCTGTGCAGGATAACTCATCATTTTACTTTAGCATCTAAGTTGGGCAAAAATACACTGTTGGTAAAAATTTAATAAAAATCTGTTCATAACTTTTCGAGTTATACTGATAACCAACAAACTAATTAACAAACCAATGCTACTGAAAACATAACCTCCTTGGTGGAGGTAATAATAATGATAATAATAACACCAATAATAAGAATAATAAAGTTTTCTCAAAATATAAGCATTACATCTAAACAAACTCCATATCTCAACACTTATTACCTCTGATTCCTGTGCAGGGTCTTCTTGCTGGCATGGTTGCCCTCGTACATATCCCTGCCCAGGACGGAAGTTGAGAACAAGGAAGATGATAAGGAAAAGAACAAAAGAAAAAAAAAATGAGTTAAACAGAAAAAGAACACATGAAAAATAAATAATTTTTCCAATGAAGCAATACCCAGATTGTTAAAAAATAATAAGCATGTATTTCTTTACTAGGCATTTTACCAGACAGAAAGAACAAAAATTAAAAATAAACTATTCAAGAAACTTTGCTAAGTGGAAATCAAGAGATCATAGTCAGGCAATATAAGCTGGACTATTTCTCCAGTAAGTAAGTTTATTAAAAGCAAAAAGTAAGAAGTAAAAAACAGAAAAGAAAACCCCGAAAACATATCCATATAAAAACTACAAATAATCCTAATAACAAGGCCAACTAACCACCATGTTATTACTAGAGAGTCTCAAAATCACAAGATAAAAAGAAAGAGAGAAGTAGAGAATGTCCTACTTACCTGATTCAAAGAATTTCACTTAATCTCAAAACATCCACAAAATACACAAAATCATGGTCTTTTTTACAATTTTCGATGAACTTTCACATCCTTTACCTCATCTGCAGATATATAATTCTTGGGGACATATCCCACAGAACCTCGTTCATTAATCACATGCAGCCAATTAGGATCTCTCGAAGGACCAATCTCCATGAACTTGTCGCCCACTTGGAATCCAAGTGTACGGGCATGAGTTCCTTGTAAGCATACAACGAGCGCAGCATCTTGTTTTTGTGACTGAAATAATGGGAAAAACATGATGCTTATTATAAATGCAAGAGAAAACAAGTAAATCTATACAAAAAATATAAATATTTGTGGCAACACAGAAAAAGAAATATATAATAGTAAATACAAAATTAATAAATAAATAAAAAAACAAATGAAAACAAGAAGAAATATTACCTATCTTATACTCAGAAACATGATATGATAGATAAATATCTATTTTCCAAATGCTTTGCACTTGCTTTAAATTCTGTAACCTTCTATTCTTTCTTCAACTGTATATCTAGTTCCTAATTCCACTGTTCCTGTTGCTTGTCTTATTACAATGTCCTTTCTTTGGTAACCATAAACAGACTGCGCTTATGTTCACAATGTACGGGAAATACGAGGAAATTTGTAAGCAAGTCATTGTCATTCATCTACCAAAACTGACACGCTCAAAATGTGATTTAAGGAAAAATCCTTCTATCTTCCTCGTGTGGCTTCTATACTATTATGAAGGTCAGCATGAACATTTCAAATCATAATACTTCATTATTCAATCTCTTTTTATTCTTTCTTCTCAAATAATGCATTAACATTTTTCTCCTATAATCTGTGGTAATATTTTTTTCTGTATCAATCTCAAGAGATGACCTACTTACTACTGCTAACGACTAACCATTGAAATTTTAATTTTCATCTTATATAATCATCTGCAACCACATATTTCTATCTCACCATCTTATGCGAACAAGCTTTATCACTGCCACTCTCAACACACATGCATATATTCCATAAACTACAAAAAATTTATAAGGTTCTCTTCAGCAGTCACTTAATCTCCCTTGATTTGTGATATATATGTCACCCAAAATCTGCAACTATTGACTTAGTCTCCTACCAACTTCCATATAGCAGTAATATCTCAAATCATATTATAAATTCAAAATGTTTATGATTAAGAGCACAGTTTTATCATCAGTCATATTATGTAATACATTGCATGAATTTACAGCTGAATAATAAAATAAATAGGTATATCAGAAATAGCAGGAAAGTCAATAACATCAAAGAAATAAAAATGATAACTAATGCAACCAACAAGTCAAAGGCAATTCACTATGGCAGGAAAGAAAGTCCTTCCCTAAACCCCTCAAAATTACAAGGGAAGTGCAACTGAGACTAACATCAATCATAGTATTGAATTTTAACCGAAAAATAATATCAGGCCTACATAATATCAAGGAAAACTTCCACTTACTGTAAACCATAAATTTATGCCCACCCATACCAAAAGTCTTGTGAACACATAGATGTCAATTACCTTGTTCTTGGATGGTATATTGCCCTTTGCACAGTGCACTGTAGTTTTTATTTTGTGATTTTTGTCAACAGATGTTGCAGACTTTAGGGTTCCAATATTTCACATTTTGAAATATTACAAAAAAGATATAATATTACAATATATAAGTGCTAACCATCATTAGAAAGTAAATAATACAAGGAATTTATATTCATCAATGCCATTTCTGTCACAAATTGCAAGTTAAAACCTTTTGTGGGATATGTTATATTTGAACAAGCTAATCCAATAACCTCTATATCTATATAATATTTTTACAGAATACAGAATTCATGCTATGACATGGATATCAGTGTGTATGAATTATAGATACTGAAGACATTGGACTGCTTTTGTAGAACTCCCAGGTAATTTATCATTATAATGAGGAACCAGTCCAAGCTCTATCTTGCCAACATAATAATAGAGCATGAACAATGATCATTTGACTAACATTATTGACTATGTTATCTATATCATCAAATAAATTACCATTTAACATATACTCTAGATATATCCTAAATAAGACATGTCTGAAAATTCTCTATCTTAATCTCATTAAGTTTAAAGTGTAAGGAACTAAAAGTTAGAGCATATCACACTTTAAAAAATCATAGATCTACCGCAGTAATGCACTTTTTACCTTGGTTGATTGGTGGCAAATGATATAAAATTAGATGACTTCTTTTTCTATATTTTTTCATGCTTATTGATTTTCTCTCCAGACAAAACATGAATCCTCTTGTGCAGGAAACTAACTAATAAAGGTCATGTGACACTGTGACAATCACATGGCCAAGAAAATATAGAACTTTTCAAACATAATCAAATGAATATTCACCTAATAATCACCTACTGTTAAAAGAGTAAGCAAGAATGAACCTCCACAGTGACAGGTCAATGTATATTAGGTTTTACATTAACTTAATTTACATAATGGACTTTACAGCACCTTGGTTTCTAACATGTAAAATTAACCCGAGATGATCTCATGCTTCAACATGAGTAAGCAGCACGTTGACCCCTATGATGACAGGTCATTCTAAATTAGTCACATTGTCACTGTTAACAGGTAAAAATACAACTCGGGTGCCGGTAGTGCAATGCCACCCTCTTTACCTGCACTTATATAACTCGTTACTACAGTGAAGTCAAGGGCTTTGTGAAGCGGAATCCTCACCTGTCAAGCCCAGACAAGGCCCGAGATGTCAAGAAAAAGGAGAGCGAGACACGGGCGAGAAGGAGCTGGGAGGTCTCACTCACGCCTTCCTCTCAGGGCTCTTCTGCTCTTCTGGTCTCGGGCGCAGACGCACTCCTATTCTCGTATCCTGCTCCTTCTGTCCCTGGCACTGGTGGGCACTTTGCAGGCTGGGATATTAGTCTCTTCCTTCGTCCTTTGCCTATATCCTTAGGTCGGTCAATTCACTCCTTCCTTGACATGTTGACAGGATAGATTCTGTATTTACATTTGGCGAAATAAAGATCCGAAGTTCGGTGGAAGTGGAGGTGCTGGTATCCAATCAGGAATGTGATATAGTGTTGGATTCGTTATGGAATCTAAATATTCGAGCTAAGCGATGCTCTTTTGTTTAGTTTCATTTTCCTTATAGAGTGACCACGGCGCTTATACTTGCTGGTGCGCCGATGGGTCAGTCGAGAGCTTGCATTCGCGGCGTGAGGTTGTGTATTCTCTTCTTGAAGGATTTTCGTAAGAGACTTCGCCCGCTGTGCCTCATCTCCTCTGGTAAGTGATCCTGGAGTCCTCTCATGACGACAC
>NW_020869981.1:404103-407199 GCF_003789085.1 Penaeus vannamei
CTGCTTCACGTCAAGAATATCAGAAAAGTGTGTTTGATTACCGAAATAAACCGATATTATAGAGAAGTTTTAGGAGAGGCTGTGATAGGAGTTTGCCGTGGACTGTACTAGCGTCTGGGCGGCCTGTCCACCGCGTCAAGAACCGCGAAGGCTGATGACTGCATCGGCCACCGGATGACGTACACCTGCATGCTAATAAGCTGCGTCTCGTCGTCCGCTTCCACCTCGAGAGTTTGCATGACTTCCACATCCCTTGCAACATGTTATAGAATGCTCGACTCGACTAGCTTGCTTCTCTGTGTCCATGTCCCTCTCCCCCTCTCTCTCTCCTGTCCCTCTCCTTGTCTATCATCCTGCCTCTCTCCCTTTTCTTGCCCCTGTCCCTGTTCCTCTCGCTCGCTGGTGCTTGTGACTCCACGAACCCCTGCGCCGCCTTTGACCTGCGCATCCGGGGTCGCTCGGCTAAAGGAACATTGTCGCGCTGTCTTTGTGTTGTGTCTCGGGATCGCTGCGCTTCCCTTTTGGGGGACTTTCTCTTGCCATGTTTGACTTAACGGGTTATTGATATATTGCTTCGGAAGGTGTTTCGGCGCGAGTGTTCTCTGGTGTGTCAGTACGACCACTGACGTCTCAGTACGACTACTTGGGTGTTTTAAGCACGACTACTTCGAAATGGTGTAGGACGAGAGTCACGGTGCGGTCTCAGCTGATGAGTGTAAACATGATACCACACTACACGTGGTCGTCACGCAGCCCGAGTTCCCCCTCCCCCTCTCTTACCCACTCCCCATTCACGCCCTCCCTCCCCCACGCACGACCACCAACGACCACCCTCCTACGTGCAATCCACCACCTTTTTTACGCCATGACCTTTGGCGGGGTTGATAGCAGTGCTTCTCCGCCTCGTATCACCGGATATAAAGCAGATACGAAGGAATGGCCTCGGGTGGGCTGTGGCGGGAGAAAGAAGGAAATGGTGGTGGTGGGCTTTGGCAGAGTGCAGTTGTCCAGGGCGCGGGGGGGGGGGGGCGAGGAGTAATGCATGTGTTTAGATACAGGATGAATGGAAAGGCTGACGTGACGTGGCGGATCTTGATTGGCGGGAGGACACTGATTGCGTAGGTGACGGGGCGCGGCCGCGGGGAAGGGAGATGTGTTTTGGGTATGTGTGTTTAGACGTAGTATACGCACGCTCACACTCGTGTACACGCACGCACGCACCCACCCACACTTACAACACACACACACGGACGCACGCACGCACACACACATATAGAGCCTATGTATATTTATTTGTTTTATGACTATTGATATCAATTCAGTTGATGTAAAGCGTGTGTTTCCGTTTGCGCTTGTCTCGATGGCCGTGGTCCCCGCCAGTGCCAGTGCGCTTGTGAGGTCCGCTGGCAGGGAGGGAGGTAGGAGGGGGAGGGGCCAGCGGATAACCGGCGGTCCAGGACGAGGGTGATGAGGAAGCGGCGAGTGGCACCATGAGCGCGGCTCCGGGCGGCCATGGAGTGCAAGATGGGCCTTGGCGGTGCCACTGAGCCACTGCTCTCTGACACTCACTCACCCAATCAGCAGGTGATGGAGGGCCTCTCCTCCGCTCCAGGGACGTGGGAACTGGGCACTGCGCCGAAATGGCACCTCCCTTGGCACCCCACCCCCTGCGCTCTCTCGCCTGTGGCACTCTGCCTCTGTGTCACGCTGCGTGAACAATAAACCAAAAAAAAAAATCTTTTCTTATTTTTGAGTTCGTTCATCGCACTGAGAGTCGTGTGGCTGGCTTGCCACGCTGCAAGGGCACGACGCTCAGTGCCCAGTGGAATTCCACGCTCATGGCACAGCTCATGATCCTGACAAGGCATGCGTGGCCTTCTTCCCTCATGGCAGCCTCACACGTGATCTCCATGCGGGGCGCACAGAGTCGTATGATGCCCAGGGATAGATTCTGATTGTGTTGTTATGGGTCTAAAATATCATTGTATATGATGTGGGTGTCATTTCTGTTGGATCGGTCGTGCTTTTTATATGAATCGTTAGGGGAGTTATGTTCCTCTATTTATGTAAGCCTTTTTTCTTTTATTATTATTATCATTATTATTATCATTATCATTATCATTATTATTGTTATTATTATTGTTATTATTATTATTATTATTATTGTTATTATTATTGTTATTAATATTGTTATTAATATTGTTATTAATATTGTTATTAATATTGTTATTAATATTGTTATTAATATTGTTATTAATATTGTTATTATTATTGTTATTATTATTGTTATTATTATTGTTATTATTATTGTTATTATTATTGTTATTACTATTACTACTACTACTACTACTACTACTACTACTAGTACTACTAGTACTACTAGTACTACTAGTACTACTACTACTACTACTACTACTACTACTACTACTACTACTACTACTACTACTACTACTACTACTACTACTACTACTACTACTACTACTACTACTATACTACTACTAGATACGCACACACATGCGCGTGCGTGTTTGTGATGTGTATTTTTAAATGTATATGTATATGTATATAGGTAGATAGATATGTATGTATATGTATATATCATACACATTTATGTACATTATATATGTATATATATATATATATATATATATATATATATATATATATATATATATATATATAATATATATATGTATATATTATGTATATATATATATATATATATATATATATATATATATATATATATATATATATATATGAATCTCTCTCTCCCTCTCCCTCTTCCTCATTCCCTCTCTCTCTCCCTCATTCCCCTCTCTCTCCTCATTCCCTCTCTCTCTCTCCCTCATTCCGTCTCTCTCCCTCCTCCCGCTCTCTCTCTCTCTCTCTCTCTCTCTCTCTCTCTCCTCTCTCTCTCTCTCTCTCTCTCTCTCTCTCTCTCTCTCTCTCTCTCTTCTCTCTCTCTCTCTTTCTCTCTCTCTCTCTCTCTCTCTCTCTCTCTCTCTCTTCTCTCTCTCTCTCTCTCTCTCTCTCTCCCTCTCTTCTCCTCTCTCTCTCTCTCTCTCTCTCTCTTCTCTCTCACACACACACACA
>NW_020869981.1:427299-437299 GCF_003789085.1 Penaeus vannamei
TTTTATCATCATTAGTATCACTATCATTATCATCATTATTATTATTAGCGTTTTTATTATCTTTACTATTTTCATTACCATTATCAATAGCATTATTATTATCTTTACCATTGCTATTATTACTATCATCATTTTTGTTTTAATAATCATTAACACTATTATTGTCATTGTCATTATCATTACTGATATCATTATTATTACTATTATTAATATCATCATTATCATTTTCATCATTATCATTATCATTACTGTCATTAATGTGTTAATGGTTATCATTATTGTATCATTATCTTATCGTTATTATTATTATCATTATTGGTGCCATCATTATCATTATTATCATTGCTGTTGTTGTTCTTGTTGTTCCTGTAATTGTTACCATCGTCATCATCATCATCACCTCCTCCAACGAGATTATGTTTTGGTAGCCTTGGTTAGTTTGTTTGTTCGTTGGTTAGCGGGACAACAAAAAGTTATGAACGATTTTTTTATGATTTTGCCTTAGTCCAATTTAGAATAAGACGCAGGTGTCTTAGTCCAATTTAGAATAAGACGCAGGTGTCTTAGTCCAATTTAGAATAAGACGCAGGTGTCTTAGTCCAATTAAGAATAAGACGCAGGTGTCTTAGTCCAATTTAGAATAAGACGCAGGTGTCTTAGTCCAATTTAGAATAAGACGCAGGTGTCTTAGTCCAATTAAGAATAAGACGCAGGTGTCGTCCAATTTAGACGCAGGTGTCTTAGTATTTAGAATAAGACGCAGGTGTCTTAGTCCAATTTAGAATAAGACGCATCTTAGTCCAATTAGAATAAGACGCAGGTGTCTTAGTCCAATTTAGAATAAGACGCAGGTGTCTTAGTCCAATTTAGAATAAGACGCAAGTCCAATTTAGAATAAGACGCAGGTGTCTTAGTCCAATTTAGAATAAGACGCAGTGTCTTAGTCCAATTTAGAATAAGACGCAGGTGTCTTGGTCCTTTAGAATAAGACGCAGGTGTCTTAGTCCAATTTAGAATAAGACGCAGGTGTCTTAGTCCAATTTAGAATAAGACGCAGGTGTCTTAGTCCAATTTAGAATAAGACGCAGGTGTCTTAGTCCAATTTAGAATAAGCGCAGGTGTCTTAGTCCAATTTAGAATCAGGTGTCAGTCCAATTTAGAATAAGACGCAGGTGTCTTAGTCCAATTTAGAATAAGACGCAGGTGTCTTGGTCCAATTTAGAATTAGTCTTAGATTTTAGAATAAGACGCATGTCCAATTTAGAATAAGACGCAGGTGTCTTAGTCCAATTTAGAATAAGACGCAGGTTGTCTTGTCCAATTTAGAATAAGACGCAGGTGTCTTAGTCCAATTTAGAATAAGACGCAGGTGTCTTAGTCCAATTTAGAATAAGACGCAGGTGTCTTAGTATTAGAATAGTGTCTTAGTCCAATTTAGAATAAGACGCAGGTGTCTTGGTCCAATTTAGAATAAGACGCAGGTGTCTTGGTCCAATTTAGAATAAGACGCAGGTGTCTTAGTCCAATTTAGAATAAGACGCAGGTGTCTTAGTCCAATTTCAGACGCAGGTGTCTTAGTCCAATTTAGAATAAGACGCAGGTGTCTTAGTCCAATTAGAATAAGACGCAGGTGTCTTGTCAATTTAGAATAAGACGCAGGTGTCTTGGTCCAATTTAGAATAAGACGCAGGTGTCTTGGTCCAATTTAGAATAAGACGCAGGTGTCTTAGTCCAATTTAGAATAAGACGCAGGTGTCTTAGTCCAATTTAGAATAAGACGCAGGTGTCTTGTCCAATTTAGAATAAAGACGCAGGTGTCTTAGTCCAATTTAGAATAAGACGCAGGGTCTTAGTCCAATTTAGAATAAGACGCAGGTGTCTTGTCCAATTTAGAATGTAGTTTAGAATAAGACGCAGGTGTGTCTAGTCCAATTTAGAATAAGACGCAGTCCAATTTAGATAAGACGCAGGTGTCTTAGTCCAAATTAGAATAAGACGCAGGTGTCTTGGTCCAATTTAGAATAAGACGCAGGTGTCTTAGTCCAATTAAGAATAAGACGCAGGTGTCTTGGTCCATTTAGAATAAGACGCAGGTGTCTTGGTCCAATTTAGAATAAGACGCAAGAGATAAGACGCAGGTGTCTTAGTCCAATTTAGAATAGGGTCTTTGGTCCAAGAATAAGACGCATAGTCCAATTAGACGCTTAGTCCAATTTAGAATAAGACGCATCAAAGTCCAATTTAGAATAAGACGCAGGTGTCTTAGTCCAATTTAGAATAAGACGCAGGTGTCTTAGTCCAATTTAGAATAAGACGCAGGTGTCTTGGTCCAATTTAGAAGCTATTAAATCCCGGTGGTGATCCGGACCCGGGATTGGTTTTTAATGGAATCTTTAGCATTGTGAGGAATTCTTTTATTGCCTTGGCGGAGGTATGCGTTCTCTGGGTGCTTCTAGTTAATGTTATTATTACTATTATTATTATCATTGTTGTTATTATTATCGTTATTAATAGTAGTAGTAATAGTAGTGGTATCATTAATGCCATTACCATAATTAGCATTAGAATAATAGCAATTCGTTTTTTTTTTTATTATTATGATCATTACAATCATTATCATCATCAGGATAATATTACTTGTAGTATTATCTTTAATATCATTTTTATGATAATTTCTGCTAATGCTGTTATCATCCATATTATTATTATTATTAATTATTATATTTATTATCATTATCATTATTATTATCATTATCATTATCATTATCATTGTCATTATCATTATCATTATTATTATTGTAATTATTTATTATTGCTATCATTATCATTATCATTATCATTATCATTATCATTATCATTATCATTATCATTATCATCATTATCATTATCATTATCATTATCATTATCATTATATCATTATCATTATCATCATTATCATTATCATATCATTATCATTATCATTATTATTTTTATCATTATTATTATTATTATTATTATTATTATTATTATTATTATTATTATTATCATTGTATTATTGTTATTATTATTGTTATTATTATCATTATTATTATTATTATTATTATTATTATTATTATTATTATTATTATTATTATTATTATTATTATTATTATTATTATTATTATCATCAATATTATTAATATCATTATAATCATTGTTGTTGTTGTTGCTGTTATCATTATTATTGTTATTGTTGTTGTTGTGTGTTATTTAATCAAATTGTCGTATCGTATTGTCATCGTATCGTATTGTCGTCGTTTGTCGTTTGTCGTTATTGTCGTTTGTCATTGTTTTTGTCGTTTTGTCGTTTTGTCGTTTTGTCGTTTTGTCGTTTTGTCGTTTTGTCGTTTTGTCGTTTTGTCGTTTTGTCGTTTTGTCGTTTTGTCGTTTTGTCGTTTTGTCGTTTTGTCGTTTTTGTCGTTTTGTCGTTTTGTTTTGTCGTTTTGTCGTTTTGTCGTTTGTCGTTTTGTCGTTTTGTCGTTTTGTCGTTTTGTCGTTTTGTCGTTTTGTCGTTTTGTCGTTTTGTCGTTTTGTCGTTTTGTCGTTTTGTCGTTATCAAAATCATCATTGTTATTATTATCATTAGTTATTATTATCATTATCATTATCATTATCATTATCATTATCATTATCATTATCATTATCATTATCATTATCATTATCATTATCATTATCATTATCATTATCATTATTATTAGTATTATCATTATTATTAATATTATTATTAATATTATGTTTACCATCATTATTATTATCATTATTGATATCAACATTACTACTATGATTATCATCATTATCATTATCATCATCAATGTGCTAGACATCATACAGCAAAATGGTAAGTATTGTGTTAAAAGAGGTTTAAATGAGTTCTCTGTAGGACAAAAATTATTGGATTTCAAGTCATATAACATTATAAGATAGTATGGTAGTGAAAGGGGGAAAAGAAGAGGGGATAAATGGTTAGGATAGGGATGGATAGAAGGAGGAGGAGTTCGGGAGAAAGGGTGATTAGATTAAATGGACGGTATATATCCGTCTGAGGAAGAACATATAAACTGAAAAGACGGAGGATTCCTTCAGGATGTCCGACAGGCTGAGGGGTCGAGCAAGAAAGGAATAGTAAAGAAAAGCGAGGGTACAGGCTCCAGTAAAACGAGTGGAAGGATAGTAGGACTGAAAGAAAAACACTGTACGAGGAGCATTGAGGTTGGTTGGATCGTGACATCAGCTTTGAATGCGCAAAGTTTCTGAGAGCGTAAGGCGAGTGTGACCTATTCGTGACCGGGCAAGAGAACTTTCCAGCATCTGTTTTGGTGGTGAATATATAGAAGGTTTTATGGTTTACAGTTTCCTGGTGGTCTGACTTGATGAGAAAGATTACCAACGGTTATAGAGGGAAGTTTTGAAGTGGGGCTAGTAGTCAATTGCTGGAATGTGCGAAAAGCGAGGTTGGCGGGTAGTGGACACGGCAGCGAAGCGTGCCAAAGTATCAGCTTGTTCATTCCCGGGGTTCTAACATGGCTGGGTGTCCAGTAAAACTTTTGATTTCTGTCGTGTAAACAGATAAAACAACTCGTCTTGTATCTTACGGGTTATAGGGTTCATAGGATGTAGGGACTGTATGAGTATTGTTGAGTTTCCTAAGTCAGTAATGATGAAGGGTGAGGAAGTGGTGGAAGACTAGTGTTGTAAAGCGAATAGGATAGCTGATCATTTTTCTTGTTTATAATCATGATTATTATAATTAAAATCATTCATAATGTTGATATTTCAAAGTCATTCATAATTATATACATTAATAACAAACTTTTATAACCATAATCATTCAAATGAGTAACATTCGTAACATCAATTGCAATTATAAATAGCCAGTCATTTATAACCATTGTTGTTGTTCTTAATACATTCATAATCTCACTCATTTTGTACTGTCCTTTTATCTTTATCTTCATGTGTACATTTTTTTTTTTTTTTTTTTTTTTTTTTTTTATGTGTTCTTTGATTGCTTTTGCATCCTCTTCGGACATTACATTATTTTATCCCTCCCCCCCCAAAAAAAGTCCAAGCATTTATCATGTAAACGTGTTAATATATTAAACAATACTCGTCAATATAATTCTGCAACTAAAACTTATGTTCCATCTTGTTACACTCAGAGATCAGATGAAGCACATTTTACCAAGAGCTTTTCATCATTGTAATTAACTCGTAAAAATAAATTTTTGAGAACTTGATTTCAGTAGTACAAGACTTTACATTATAAATGACATATTTCTTAGGAATAAAAAAAAAGACCACAAACTATGACGACAAAGAAAACAATTTCTTTTGCATTACATGCATTTAACAAGGAAAAAGAACACACTTTCCAACTTAATCCATTTATTTACAGATATTTAACATATTATACACATATATAGCTGATTTAAACAGGCTAGTGCACGAGGACTGTTGAGTACGGGTGCCCCAGGCAGAGCTCAGAAGCAATACAGGCTCTCGATACCAAGACAATACTAAACAAAAGAAAAAATAACTGAAACACCTAATCCGTAAATTCTCCCTCTATCCAATGGTGGAAATTCAAAAGAAGGCCTGATTAACAAGAAAATAATTTTTTCACGGCATGTTTTTTTTTTTTCTTTTTAAACTTTTTTTTTGCTATTAAAATCTAAGATTATGGTGCATAGCAAGGTTAGTTAGGAAGACAAAGTGGATTTAATCAACAAATCAGAGTTAAATCCATAACGAACAATTTTGATCTTTTTTATCTAAAAAATAAATTAACTATAACCTTTCTTTCAATCCTTGTGTAATCACAGCTATTATCATTATAACTACCCTCTTTAAACATTTAAAGTCAATATGAAGGAAACAAAAAATAATAAATAGGTAAAATATTATATGTAATTCTGTCATTCACCCACAATTTTTTTTCTCTTTTTTAAGAATAATGGAATGACTTCATAAAATTAGCTCAATGCTCTCAAAGAAAAGCTCCCTTCATCCAACAGGGGAGCTAAAGAAAGAGAAGGGAAGAAAAAAGAAAGAGATACAAAGGCAAAAATAAAAAATAAAAAAAAGGAATTATTTACGACTAAACACGACCTGTCAGCATTAATACACCCTTGGTCTGCATTACACTCTCGACACTAATGCTATCACAAAACACTGGGGCACACCATACTGCAGGATAAATATGACACAATGCCTGTTTTGAGCCAGATTCATTTCTGTGCATTTCCCACCGTTTGTCTTCCGAATAAACAACAGATCCATAAATACTGTAATCTAGGCACAGCATGGAATAGTACTAATTGCCTTTGAAAATCCATCACACTTTTAAAAAACAAATATTGTACACACTGGATTATTATTATTACTCTACACATGTGCTTGGGCTCAAAACAGTTCTTTTCTTTTCCATAACAAATGCAAAATATCTCAAGCTTGTAACAAAAAAAGAAAAAAATAGCCATTGAACAGCCATTTATTTGATAATGCATGTGGCTAGAGTGCCACATGCTCTATGTTTTAAGCTGAAAATGATGATGAATACCAGAGATCTAGAACAATCTCACAGTCCACCAACACTCACAGGAAATTGACTTTTTACTGGAGTCTGGATACTATACATAAAGATAAAATGAGTTAATACAGATGGTGAAAATAACTATTAAAAAAAATAAAGTTTGGACATCTTCATATTGGACATATTAATCTCCTCTGAAAAACAAAACAAAAAATTTAAAGTTTTTCAAAAAATATATCATAATGATCTTAGCAATACAGATGATAATGAAGTGCAAATTTGATCATAACACAAATTACCAAAGAGCTACTATCATAAAGAGCTATTAAACAGCTTATTTATATACACAGACACATCTTACTCCGCGAAAGCTCTCGGAAACATTACTTCAGGAGAAGCGTTATACAGTACACTAAAAATGGGTTTGCTAAGCAAACCTACTTCGGTGGTCTATAGATTAACTCTAGATCACAGTCATCATGGCTGTTATACCGATATGAGACAAAATAAAAAAGATGAAAAATAAACACTTCAAAAATGATACTGGACATTAAACTCAAAAGCAGATGTCATTTCTATTTTATTCTTTTTATACAATGTGATACTGGCAGCAAAGACTACCTCAGCTCAAAATATCAGGTTAGCTCAGTCATCTAACTAATTCCGCATACCAAAATGAAGGTTCCGAGAATGTCTAACCATTTGTACAATATTTATATATAAAAAAAAGGAAGAGAAAAAAGAAAAGAAAAAAAACACAAGGAAAAACCATATATATAATCCAATACACCATTCAAACATATATATATATATATATATCTATACTTTTTTCTCCTAGTTTAAAAGCTAATGGAAAACGAGTCCACACTCCAAACACGGCAATTATTCCCCTGGCATTTTGGTATGAGCTTACTTAGATCACTAATAATTCTGTGCCCTTGAGCAAAATATATGTTTCAAGTAAATAATACAAATAATACACTTTCATCTATCCCATATGTGCAATATTGTCTTCCTTTTTCCCAGTCTATCTGTCCCACTGCATGTTGGGATGGTTACACATAATTGAACTCCCCTACCCCAAAGGGAAAAAAAGAGAGAAAAAAAATACATACAAGTGGATAAAACACTTCAAGAAATGGAGAACAAAAAAAAATAAAATAAAAATAATAATAAAAATAATAATAATAATAATAATAATAATCACAATAATAACGGCACAAAAACCTAAACCTTCTTTAGCTTACCAAAGGTTTTGGCTTTCATTAATTCTCTATCAATAATGAAGTACATGAAACAATACACAGAAAATGAGCCTGAAAGCTTGTGTCTCAACCTCTTTCATACAATGAAACATCACTAAAGCTCAAAAAAAAAAAAAAAAAAAAAAAAAAAAAAAAAAAAAAAAAAAAAAAAAAAAAAAAAAAAAAAAAAAAGGCAAACATGTGTAACTTTGTGTATATATATATGTTTACCTTTACTTCCCCTCAGCCGAAAAAATAATCCAACCAATCTAAAAAGACTTTTGGGCAAGTATGATACATTCTTTATATAACATTTCTACAGACATAGGCTTCATATTTACATATACGTAAAAGTCGCATGTGTTATGCCTACACACACCTCTCAATCAAGCCTTATGTATCCAACAAAGAATAAAAATGATTATAAAGAATAAATAATAAAATCAAAGCAATAAAAACAGAATGAACAGAAAAAAGGGGTTATATATTTCTTAACAAACAAATATGGAATAATCACTACGTATTTATACCTTAAGAATAACTTTGGTTTTTATTGTATGTACCATATGTCTTCTGTATGCATCTTCTAAGTCATCAAACTAAATTTCCAATCAAGTGAAAAAAAAAAATGTATATACATATGAAATTGAAATAAACAAAAATCAAAGAACTTAACTGTAAGCTTAACAAATTAACAGAAAATACCATACTTGGATCATACTAATACAACGGACTTATGTTAATCATCACAATTTAAGAAAAAAAATGAAGCTGGCACACATAAGGCTTGCTCGAGTGAGGCAACGAATGACTAGCACATTCGAGTAAAGTCAGCCCTCTTTCAGCACAAAGCACTCACTGCAACTTGTTGAACAGACATAATTTATTTTCATATATGGATGTTCCAAAACCAGCGAAAATTAATCATTAAACTGATTCTGAAAAGCCTCAGTATCAGATATCAGATATCAGACAACAAAATGTAAATTTTGAAAATAATAATAATGGGGAAAAATTGCACAATGCTATATTTACTCAGCAATGTTTACGGCAAAAATTTCTTGTCCCAAATGGAAAAATGGCTTGCAAAGTGTAAATCGACCCTGCACCAATGAGAATGCTTTCCTATACACTTCACACATGCACAAATGTGCACTCGCACTCACACTCACACTCACACTCACACTCACACTCACACACACCAACACACAACACACACACCACACACACACACACACACACACACACACACACACACACACACACACACACACACACACACACACAACACACACACACACACACACACACACACACACACACACACACACACACACACACACACACACACACACACACACACACACACTCTCTCTCTCGCACACACTCGCACACTCTCGCACACACTCTCTCGCACACACTCTCTCGCACACACTCTCTCGCACACACTCTCGCACACACTCTCGCACACTCTCTCGCACACTCTCTCGCACACTCTCTCGCACACTCTCACTCTCTCGCACACTCTCACGCACTCTCTCACGCACTCGCACTCTCTCACGCACTCGCTCTCACGCACTCGTACTCGCACACTCACGCACTCGTACTCGCACACTCACGCACTCGCACACTCACACTCACGCACTCGCACACTCACACTCAAACACACTCACTCTCACTCTCACACCCACACTCACTCTCACTCATCCACCCACGCACTCAAAATATACATGTATATGTATAAATGCTTTTTTTTTTACTATACATGTGTGCACAAACATAATAAGCTGCTGCATGAGTGCTTGTGGTAAATTTTACCTCCTCAAACCCTTGCCAGTCAATTCTAATACTGGATAGGTTTAACGCTTTCTTTCACTTTTCAACTTTTCTTGACACAATACTGATTTTTCTGTATATATATTCATATATATATATTCACATATATATATATATATCTCCTTTGCTACACTAATAGGATTTTGGCTTGCAAAATCGGGCATGCAAAGGTACTAGCAATGAGTACCAAAAAGCAAGCAGGAAAATATAGAAAATAAGGATTTACAAGGGATGTGTACAACCACATACCAGCAAAAGATTGGCTGCAACAGCAATGGCACTTTGCAACAGCATTAAAACTGCAAATTTTTTCCCCCATTCTCAAGACTGATACATGAGCAACACATAAGAAAATGTCCTACATTTATGT
>NW_020869981.1:447299-449799 GCF_003789085.1 Penaeus vannamei
TGTAAATAACAATTATGGAAACTCCACTTGTATAAGCTGGCAAATTTACACCTATCTTTCATCTTCTGTGAAACACACACATGAAGAAGTACTATATAGCAGAAAGCTTGAAAGGATGCCAGTAACATACATTCTAGTATCCAACTGGTGCATGGTAAATGATCACTTACATTCATTGCATTACTGCTAGTGCTACTATCATTCCTACTACTATTACTCCTAATACAATTAATACTATTACTGCTATTACTAATGATGCTATTGCTGCTATTATTAATAATAATATTACCACTATGACTAACATTAGTATTCAACAAATTTACTATTATTAATACTACCATAATTACTGTCACACCTGTTAATGCTACAGCTGTTATTATTATTCCTACTACTATTACTATTACTGCTAACACTTTTGCTATTCCTAGAATACCACTGTTAACCTTATAAGGCCAGGTGAAAAAACTTGGCAAGTGGACATAATCATTTGGTTGTTGATGCACAATGACAGTTTCCGGTTTGCACCCAGCATGTTCTGTCGTTTGCGGGCAACATCAAGCACCTATAAGCTTGTGTTTTTATATCAACTTTAAAAATATAAATATTTTGAAGGTTTACTTTCACTCTTGTCAAAAGTTTTACCATAGAAATGATCCCGCTACTATCAACGAAAAGAAGGCTCCGTCCAACGAGCCGGCGGAGCTGGAATGATTGTAATATGATGCCACCCGCTATTCTGCCCACAACAGCCATGGCATGTACATACATGCCACCCAGCGACATAGGGTTAATATTACTAATAACATTACTAATAATACTATCACAACTACTACTATCATCAATACTATTACTAATAGAATTATATTACAGTTAGAACTACTAAAAAAATGTATAGAGAGAGGTTGGTAATATCCTTTTCTCTGTATCTTTATGATATAATGGTAGGGTTTCTTATCAGTGTAATCTAATTTGAAGATGACGTGTAAATCAAAGCACCCATCTATTCATTATTCAATTGTGTACAAAAACATATAACACAATAACAACAATGATGACAAAAAACAGCAGCAGCAAAACAAACAACAACAACAACAATAACAAAAAAATAACAACAATAATAACAATAACAATAACAATACAATAAAACAATAATAAAAATAAAATAGTGACAATAACAATAACAATTGCAATAACAATAATAATAACAATAATAATAATAATAATAATAATAATAATAATAATAATAATAATAATAATAATAATAATAATAATAATAATAATAATAATAATAATAATAACAACAACAAAAATAACAATAATAATAATTATAGTTCTAATAACAATAACAATAAGAAAAACAATAACAATAACAAGACTAACAAAGACAATAATAAAAATGATGATGATAATGATGATAATAATCAAATTAATATGTTTACCCACTCCTACGGTATGAACACCTGTGCCATCCCTTATCTTTGACTTTTTTCAGGTAAAGTTACTGTGGTGATTGGGTCATTCAAGTCTGTGTTGGACTGTGTCCCAAATGGTCTCTAGTCTGGACACAAACACACCCACTGTCACAATACAGGGGGTATTCCTGGACCCACAATAGGACATAGTATATAATTCACTTTTTATGTTTGCTTACTTTCTTCTTTGTATATATTAGTAAGCGGCTTTTATAATTTGTTTTCATCTTTCTAAGTAAGCTATATCACATTCCCTTTCCTATTCTGCACACACAGAGATGTACATGTACTTTCCACTTAAGCTACTGATAGGTGTACATATTCTGCTTCACCACTGAAACTACTAATCAAGGGAGAAAGCCCTGTACTTGCCCATGGATGGCCAGCCACTGCTGGGCATCCATGGGCACTGCTTTCATCAGCTGCTAGTGAATCTTCACTTTGTAAACAATGAGGCTGATTGCATAGTAGACAACCACTGGAAACTAAGTCTAATGATCAATCTGCAACCCTGTGAAGCAGATGACTGTGGATAAGCCTCATAACCTATTGCCTCCAGAATTTAGAGTGTGCTTGGCCTCTATTCCAGGGAGTATGCATGGCTATTCAAAGATATATGATATTCCTTTTAGTTGCTAGATCAAACCTGTAGTAACCTGATTATGTATATCAAATTCCATTTCAATAAATTGGGTGTGTTATACTCTGTGTACAAGATGGAATGTGTTTTTATTGAGGAATAATATAAGAATTTCCACTCATTTTCGCAAATCTTATTCTTATGTAATAAAAGATTGTACATAGTAATATACAAACTTGCCATTTCCACGGCTTCGGTACTTCACTTTTGCATGTCAAGGTTTATGTGCTAAATTTCACCCTTTATGCAAAACGATATAGAAGTGCTTATGCACTTCTATATAATGTAATGTATGTATCATAGTAACATGACGTGAATGACCCACCACACAGATCCTTGCCCAAGTTGGCCATGACATGTATGACCTATCACCTGGAGCCACGACCAA
>NW_020869981.1:464219-479177 GCF_003789085.1 Penaeus vannamei
AAGATGGCGCTCTAATTTCTGCCGCCACGAGGATGCGACTCGTGGGAAGTGCTTGCCGCACAAGGGGCAGGTGCCACTCTCAAGGACAGCTCCCACTTGCTCCTGCGACGTCCCTCCACCCGCCTGCAATACAGGGCACACTTAACCTTCCGCTTCACCAGTGGCGCATTTCCATTACCACTTCTTACATAAAAAAGCTGCACAATCATTAAAATAATGTAAAAAATAAAAAGAAAAAAATACAATGAAAGACTCCTTCTTCAAGGAGTTTCTGCTGCACTTGAAGGCACGTAATCTGCAGGCATTTGCTCCCTATGCTTCCGTTTAATGTGGACTTCCAAATTCTGTTTCAAGTTAGCTCTGTGCGGACAGTGTGGGCACTGGAAAGGCTTTTCACCAGTGTGAGTGATCATATGTCGCTTTAACAGGAACTTGCGGTTGAATCCGTAGAAGGTCTTCCCACATGTTATGCACTCAACTGCAACAGACTGGGAAGAGGGGGTTGGCAGGAGTGGGCGGTGTGCCACAAGCCCGGACTGCCAAGACGCCACCCGCCCCTGAAACAACAACACCGCACGTCAGCCTCCATTCGTGTCGCTGGTTGCAACGTCCACTCTTATGCACAAGTTTTCTTAGCCTTTATAAAACTTAGCATAATAAATGAGTGAAAAAGAGGGAAATAAAAAAGAAAATGCCCTAACACTGTAGAGCAGCCCAAATAACATACACTCCTTCAACTCAAGAAGTTAGCATTCCCATGTGTCATACTCTGTATGTTCTGTGAAGGAGGTGAGAGGACAGGAGCACTGGGGGAGACTGCCTCATTTTCAACTCTCTTAATTAGATGGCCATGAAGGCCTTGTATGTGCTTCTTGAGGTTTCCCTTTAGCGAGGCCCGATAGGGGCAGAACGAGCAAGGGAAGGGACGCTCCCCAGTGTGGGAGAGGAGGTGACGCTGCAGATCTTGTCGGCGGTTGCGGCTGCTGAACGCCTTGCCACACACAGGGCACGTCAGCCCACGCCCCTCAAGCCCTTCACACCCGCCTGGGGCTATCACGCCTACCCTCACACCCTGCAACACACAACACAGCCCCGCTTAGTGTATCTGACTGCACTGTTGTATCTTTAACTTCTAATTCACAGAAGACCAAATTTTAGAAAACAACAAAGCAGATCACTGGAACCCATACTCAAGCCTCTGACAATAAATCTCAATCACATGATTTTGTTTGTCTTGTGGTCCCAGACAATAGGGGATCAAAATGTATATATGCATAAGAGAAAATATAACATACTGTCTGACAAATTTTATTCAGAACAAATCCTACAAAACATTTACTTGTCTTTCCTGGCTACGAGGCTACGAAAATTGACCCCTGCTGTAGCTGAACTTTGCGAGGTGGATGCCGACTGCGCTAAAGTGTACGTTGGGGTGAGGTTTGTGTGCAGCAACGGGGCAGCACGATGCACGGTGGCAATGTGCATGTTGAGATTGCATTTTTGATTAGTGCGATAAGGACAATGGGAACAGGCGTGAGGCTTCTCGCCAGTGTGGATGAGAAGGTGTCGGCGAAGCAGCTGGCGCTGGTTCTTGCCGCTGAACACCTTACCACAGACATGACAGGCAAGGCCGCTAGCCCTGCCTTGGGACACCCGGCCCACCTGCAACACAAGCACCTGCTTCAGACAAAGAGTCTACTAGCCCTTACAAGATACTAGCATTTGCCAACATGTTCTTTACACTTTCTTCACAAGTTTCAAGTTTAAACAATTCAAGCAAAATAATACTGTTAAAGAGGAATACATCGACTTCCCATTCAGCATCAAATGGTACATCCATTTTCATCTTTTCTTTAAGATTAAAAACTTATTTGTCCAAGCTAATACACTTCTATCTGTGCACATCTTGCATTAAAAAAATGTAGCTACTTTATAAAAAAAAAAAAAAAATCTAATTCACTTCAACCATTTGGACAATAAATGAACTCCCCATTTCAATTCATAAAATTACACTTGTTCCATACTGAACCTTGAAAGATACCAGGCAGGACAAATTTACTAAAAAATAAATCTTTGATACAAGTAAGAAAAATAAAGTTCTCATTTCATGCTTGAAATTATGTGGCACTAACTCATGTGACCAGATTTTCCAAAAAAGAAAACAAGACTAAATATGTAAGCTTGATTTATGAACTATGAAAGTTCCCTTGAATGACATTTAAATGCAATACCAAAAAAATCGGCTATTATTCTTATTCAGATCTCAAATTAAAATTGTGGATGGACTTTCTCTGAAAAGCAAGCCTCAAAATCATGCAAAGAAACAGAAAAGGTCTTTTTTGTAACACATCCAAATTGATTTCTGTTTGGGTTTCATAATGCGTTTTATACTGTTGTGTGGTGGTCATTTATAACTAACCTTTTTAAAGTTTGTGTAACATAAAACAGTAAAGGAAAACCAACTTCCCACTTTTATGTATGATCAATGAATTTATCTTTTATGCTTGGATTCTTCATAAATTAATGATAAACAAATTACTTGCTCCCACCTTAATACTCTCCTATTTTCAAGTTCTGAACTCAATTCAACTAATATCACAAACTGTCATTTTAAACTCAATATAACTTGTGGGTAAGTAAAAAAAACAAAGTTGATTTTTGGAATAACTAATATAATTCTCTACAATGGTTACATATACATTTGTACAGTATTACTCAATGAACATCAACTGGACATGAACAGTCATGAGCGAAAACTTTCAATGGTATGAAATCATTAAATTGTTTTTAAATCAACTTAAAAAGAAAAGACAAAACCTGCGTATGACAAAATATTCATACATAGTATTGGCCAACTTTGTGTAATCACTGAGCGTTGCCCGCACGGCCTAAATGCACTGCCGTTATGTGCACTTTCAGATTGCTCTTACGATTCGATTTGTGAGGACAGTATGGGCAGAAAAACGGCTTTTCACCTCTATGAATAGACATGTGCTGCTTCAAGTTCCGTTTCCGGTAATCGCCGTGGAATGCCGTGCCACATAACGGGCACTGGAGAATGCCGTCCCAAGGACTTTCCTTCTCACAGCCCTGCAAAGCACAACATGCCAGCTTAGTTGCCGAGAAACTTTTGGCAGACAGTAGAATAAGTTGGTGCGACTTTCTAATCTTTTCCAGCATGGCGGTGCTGCTGTGGGACTCTGTTCATTAGTTTATAAAATTCTTTAGAAAAATTTATTTCAGCAAGCAAAGCTGTCATGTTCTTCAGAGCTGGATGGATGGTTAATCCTTAATTCCATATTCATTATAGCAGAGTCATCATTCCCTTGCAAACCCACTTCCTCCCACTTGTCTCTGCCATGCCGAGTTATCACATGGCCTTTCAAGTTAACTTTCTGAGTCGCTCTGTGAGGGCAATAAGGACAGGCATAAGGCTTTTCTCCCGTGTGGGTTCGCATATGCCTTGCCAAGTTGAACTGCCGATTCTTCCCACCAAAAGCTCTGCCACAGACAGGACAAAGTTTAGCTGGTGATGATGAGGACTGTAGCGGAGGTGGTAGAGGGTGGGATGAGGGTTGATGATGGCCCAGTCCTGAGCTTCCTCTCATGGTGGAGGTCTTCCCCTGGAAAAAGCAATACCCTCACTAAGACTACCCCTTCTCTCATGACACCACCTACCACAATTCAGAGGTGATTGATAACTCTGCACCCAAATGGACTTGCAAACTTTTTATTAAAAAAAAAAAATAAGTATTTAAAGAAATAGTAATAATAATAAAAATAAAAGGAGTCCATAAAATTTATATTTCAAGATTTAACACCTGTCATATTTATGGCATTCCTGTGGAAGAGATTCCAGGGGGGGAGGGCCATTCCTCATGCCGTGCGCGGATATGCATCCTTAAGTTGTTTTTTTGATTAGCTCGATGTGAGCAGTAGGGACACTGGTAGGGCTTCTCCCCAGTGTGGAGGAGCATGTGGCGGTCCAGCTTCCACCGCCGACTGCGCCCCTGGAACCCTTTCCCGCACACTGGGCAGAGTATTACGTCACCATGGCTCCCAACATCCCCCTGCAAAATGGCACAATCTCAGTTCCCACACTTGCATTTCCCACACTTTCACATACATCTGCAGGTCTACTTGTCAAACTCTAAAGATTCTGCAGCACCGTCGACAGGCTCTTCCATTTTTTGTGGGCAAGCTTTCCTCTTTCTGGCAGATACATCCCAGCAAATGGTACTTGTTCATCCCATTCAAACAGGAGGCAGCTGAAGGGATGGGCTTTCATTTGTATCCCTCAGAACCTCTCCGTGTACTCTTAGGATATGCATATCCATGTTGCCTTTTCTGTTACTACTGTGAGAACAGTAAGGACAAGAGAAAGGCTTGATCCCAGTGTGGATCATCTGATGCTGCTGTAGGTTTTGTCTTCGGTTGCGCCCAGTAAAATTTTTGCCACACACTTCACACGTTAGCGGGGGGCCTCGCCACTCCTGCAACATAACAACATGCATCTTTCACTAGGAGTCTGTCCATTCCTTAGCTTGGCAATAAAGGAGATTTAAATCCACATACATTCCCTACATACATACAAGTTTAGACTTGAGCTGGTTGGTTTATGACTTCATCAGAGCCACCATGGATGTCTGCAAGCTGAGAATTCTGATTAGCCTCTTGGGCTAAAGCTGGATGTTGTGCATGGCGACGCAGGAGGTGAGTCTTGAGGTGCCACTTGTGGGCTGCCCGATGGGGACACAGTGGACAGGGATAGCGCCGCTCACCAGTGTGTGTGACAAGGTGGTGTTCTAGGTTCTGACGTCGATTGCGACCCTGGAACCGCTTGCCACACACTGGGCACAAGAGTCCAACAATAGGAGTTGGCCCTGCAACCTCAAAGGACTTATGCGAGTCACCCTGGCCCAAGTGCCCTTGGGGGCCGACCCTCACCCCAGTCAGCAACTCTCCTGCTGCCTGCAAGAAGGCGAATACATTCACTCAACCTGTCTATCGGGAATATGTGTACATCTACCCCTTAGATTCATTGCTTGAACCCAGAGGTATTGCAATCTTAAGTATAAAACATTGCATTTCCATACCTTATCTGTCTCCTAAACATTAATTACAGATTCCATACCCACTTTCCTTTTCCCATAACCCAAACACAGTGTCTAGCTGTCTTTTGTGTTTGCATCAAGAATTCTACTTGAGTTGAGATGTAACATGGTGATATGTCTGTAAAGCTGAGACTCTGAGGCAGCTCGGTAGGGGCAGTGTGGACAGGTGACAGGGCGATCCCGGCTGTGTGTGGCCATGTGGTGAACCATGTTCTGCTTACGATTGCGACCATAGCACTTTTTCCCACAAGCTGGACACTGAACAAAGAGACCCTCACTGACGGCGCCACCCACCGCCTGCAAAACACCAAAGCTTTGCCTCAACAACTTTTATCAATCATACTCCTCTTACGCTCTCCCAAAGGCGTAACAGTAGTAATAAACAAGCCATATTTTCAATAAAAATAGATTATCCTATTTCTAATTCTTTTAAGGCATCTTCAACATTACAACCACAAACCACTGAAATTCTCAGACTTCGTTACTTGAATAAAGCTTTAGTTCCATTCTCTTTTTGTAATCAATTTCTTTCTTTCATCTTTAAAGCTTTGGAAAGAGTGGCACAGCAAAAGGCCCCCTTCTCACTGACCCCTCTCATTTGTTTTTTGTTTTTTTCTTCTACACAAAATCAACAGTATCTGATCTTCACATGACACTATCTGGGTGAAGCGCTCTGATGTGGGTCTTGAGATTGCCTTTCCTGTTAGCCCGGTGTGGGCAGTGCGGACATTCGTAGGGCTTCTCGCCTGTGTGAGTAAGGAAGTGACGGTCCAAGTCGCGTATGCTGGAGAAGATACGGGTACACTGAGGACAAGGATGCTTTCTGGGTTGGGCCAATAGCTGGCGTGGGTTGGGTTGCCGACGTGTACTAGGGTGCCGCTGGGTAGTAGCCAACAGTCGCCGGGGGCTCATACCCAAGTGGAGGTGCACAGAAGACGTACCCTCCATTGACAACGCACCCTGCAATGACAACGCACCCTCCCTGAGTCAGCAGCCCACCTTTGAACACGCACAACTCCCATGACATTGTGAAACTAGTAACAAGAACCACATACCATAAAGGGTTTTACCATGTAATACCAACAGCCTTACTCAGAAACCAAAGACCACACTGCCATTATTCTTACACAAAAGAAAAAATAAATAAATAAAAAATAAAACAAAAGAATCCAAGTAGTACCAAGGTAGAAAGGGCTCACATAACAGACTTTCCATGAACAGTTATAATATGCACTTTCAAGTTTCCCTTGAGTGCTGCCCTGTGGGTGCAATAAGGGCAGAGATATGGCTTTTCCCCAGTATGAGTGAGTATGTGTCTTCTCAGATCCTTGGGGGACTGAAAGCTCTTGCCACAGTGGGTGCACAAGTGTTTCTTGCTGTGGGAACCCAAGATGATTCTCAGTCTACTGTCACTCATACTTTCCATTTCACGAACACCCATGCCCTGAAAAATATGGCAAGGTCTTACTCTTTCAGAAAAGCAAATGAAATTAAACAATTCCCTTTTAAATAAAAGAAACGATATCTATGGTGCCTTGACAAATGTTTTGTTGTTTTTTCTGGCCAGTAAATTCATTTTCAAATCTTTACCTCGAGGTCTGACACGCTCCTAGAACAACCGCAACCGCAACTTGCCAGATTCAGGAATCGTCTTTGTTATGAACACACAGCATATGAGACTTCAAGTTGCTCTTCTGATTAGCTCTGTGATTGCAGTATGGGCAGAGATAGGGCTTCTCCCCAGTGTGAGTCAGAATATGTCGCCGTAGATCCTTGGGCGACTGAAAGCCCTTGCCACAGAAGGGACACAAGTGTCGCTTGGGGTGGGTACTCACAACAGCTCTCAGTCTACTAAGACTCAAACTTCCCATTGCACCGACTTCATCTATCCCCATGCCCTGCAAAAATATGGCAACGTCTTACTCGTGGCACTCAGGTAAAAGCAAACATTATACGACTGCCATGTCTCTTACTCTTTACCACCACAACAATGATCTACACATGAGCTCACAAATCCTAACAACTTTGGCAAGCTGATTACGAAATCTCCTTCTCATGTACACAGAATATGTGCATCTTCAAGTTGCTCTTATGATTGGCTCTATGACTGCAAAACGGACACCCAAACGGCTTCTCCCCTGTGTGCGTCAGAATGTGTCGACGTAGGTCTTTTGGGTAAGCAAAACTCTTTCCACAATGTGGGCAAACGTTGCGTCTCCCTTGTGCCTTCCCTTCCGTTCTTGACCAGTTGTGATTTTCAATCCCCATTACACCGACCTGGCCCACCCCAACATCCTGAAAAATACAGTATCAGCTTACCCGTGATGCAAGTGTTCAAAAAGCAAATGTTCAGTTACCCAATCCCTCTCTATTGTGTTTATTGTTTATTTCATTCTAACTTTTAAAATGAGCAATGACATTTAAAATAATCTTGTAATCTACAATGTAGTTTCCATGATAAACTCTCTCCTAAGTAATTCATATCCCATTAAAAAGCACAAATACCTCTTAGGGTACAAATTCAAATGGTAGTTCTCACAATGGATTAAAAGATTCACATAATATTCTGCCACAAAGATACACCTGAATATGTTTGTGTTGTATTGATAGATGCATTTGTATACGGTAAAAAAAAAAAAAAAAAAAAAGTGTGCATGGGTGAATGCATTTGCAAATTTCCAATGTACATGTAATAACTTTGAATGGTAGGTGATGGATGATCAGTGCAGGTCTCGTGTTTAATGTTCAGTAGCACAAAGTGTATTTGGTAATGTTAGATATGCACCTTTATATTTGCTTCAGAAAAGCAGTATCTTACACATTTACCAATACAATTCATTATTTCTTTTGGTCAGCCATAATGACACCTTCAGGGTTACAACCCACCCAATGAATATCTCCACATAGTCTACTGATCAACCCAACCTGTAGGTGCATTTAGCCAAATAATGGGTAGCTCACTTCCTTGTTTTTTTCTTTCTCTCTTTTTTTTCTTTATTGGTCTTCACCAAATATTACCCTAATGATATTTTTCACATTCAGTTTTGAAACATTCCCCAAGCTCATTTGCAATGCTTTCAATGTAGCTCTTTCAAAACCCATACCTATTACTTTGCAGAGGAATATTTCAAGAAATGTAACTTGTAACATGCAATACAAAAGAATGTTTATGTCCAGTGATTTTTTTTAAGATCTTACAGCTTTGAAAATGAAAACCCAATTTAAGAACTTAGAAGGTATAAAGGTATTTCTGTCTGACCTACACTGGACACTAACATTTTTAACTATAGCTATAGAGATCAGTAACTACTTTTTTTTGGAATACATGAAATTTAAGAAGTGAAAGAATGATATGAGGCAACTGCCTTCAAATTTTCCAATTGCTATAAAATACAGTTCATTTATACATTTCACATGAAAAATTTGTTGACTACCCCTTTTAACAAATGCCCTTGCAAAGTCACACACATTCAACATTCAATCCAGGACTATAAGAAAATGCATAGCTGAAAATGAGTCTGATTTCCACATTCAATGCCATTAAGGAACATCCTATTCAGGTTAACTTTTTCAAAACTAGCAAGGCAAAAGTTGAATCATAATTTTCCCCTGACCATTACAAAACTATCAACCCTTAGGCTGTTATTAATCAATTGATGTATGTAGAACTAGAAACATTTTAAAATGCCCTAACGAAAGTGAGCACAGTAAATAAAAAGTAAACACTCATTGAAACTACCATACTCTGAAACATACCTACTTGTGCAAAAATATATGAACCTGTGAACATAGCTTCACTGTTTATCATTCACTCCCCCCCTCCCAAGATGCACTTGCCTGTGAGTGTGTGTAAATGTATAAATATAAAGAGGCTGTAGAGTATGCACATGTTGAGAAAAAAACATGATTCAGCATGAGTTAGAACAAGCGTAATAACTTCGTATAGCATACATTATACGAAGTTATACGATGAATACCATTTAAAGCAAAGATTATCAAAATTATCCACACCCCTAATGAAAAGACATCTGATTGCCTTACATAAAAAAATAAAAATAAATATATTTTTTTACAAAAAACATTCTTCAAAGTAAATGCAACACACTTAGTATTTATGGTCCCCCCCCTCCCAAGATGCACTTGCCTGTGAGTGTGTGTAAATGTATAAATATAAAGAGGCTGTAGAGTATGCACATGTTGAGAAAAAAACATGATTCAGCATGAGTTAGAACAAGAATGAAAAGGAAGGAGGGTGGGAATGTGATTGAGTGAGGGGGTGGAGAGAGGGAGAGAGGGGGTGGGGAGAGAGAGAGAGAGGGGGGGGAGAGAGAGAGAGAGAGGGAGAGGGAGAGGGAGAGTGGGAAAGAGGGAAAGAGAGTGAATGTGATTGGGTTAGTACATGTGGCATAGGTGGAGGCAAGACTGAGCAAGTGATTATCAGTAAGATTATCAATTAGCATTCATGATTTCTCGCGAGTAAGTGCACAAACACTTTGTGAAATGCTCGCCTATCTCCCTTCTTTTCCATTTGCGTCCGTAATAACTTCGTATAGCATACATTATACGAAGTTATACGAGAAGGAGGGTGGGAATGTGATAGAGTGAGGGGGTGGAGAGAGGGAGAGAGGGGGTGGAGAGAGAGAGAGAGAGAGAAAGAGAGCAAGAGAGAGAGAGAAAGAGAGCAAGAGAGAGAGAGAAAGAGAAAGAGAGAGAGAGAGAGAGGGGGTGGAGAGAGAGAGAGAGAGAGGGGGTGGAGAGAGAGAGAGAGAGGGAGGGAGAGGGAGAGAGGGAGGGAGAGAGAGAGGGAGGGAGAGGGAGAGAGGGAGAGAGGGAGGGGGAGAGGGAGAGAGGGAGGGAGAGGGAGAGAGGGAAAGAGGGAAAGAGAGTGAATGTGATTGGGAGAGTACATGTGGCATAGATGGAGGCAAGACTGAGCAAGTGATTATCAATAAGATTATCAATTAGCATTGATGATTTCTCGCGAGTAAGTGCACAAACACTTTGTGAAATGCTCGCCTATCTCCCTTCTTTTCCATTTGCGTCCAACAGTATTCAAGTCTGTCAAGTCAGAAGTATTTACTAGCCATACCACTTTCAACTTTTCACACAGCCATGCAATCAAACAATTCCATTTACCACACTAAACAAAAACCTTGTGATTGATAGTATCAATTTCTCCAGGAATATATGCAGAAAATACAATAGAGATAATTGGAAGGCAATGCATATAACTTCAATGGCAAACTGAATTACATTACTGATCCCTTTTAAAAGATGAAACCTCACCAGCCTGAATACTATATTATAAACAAAGTTTTATTCTACAGGTGTGATATATTGCTATTTTGAAGGTCTAATTGATACACTAGAGGCTGAACACAGCAAATCTCCTATCTGATCACTTACCCTCAAAACAATGGGGTTCTCTTCCTGTACCTTGGACTCCAGCTAGAGGACAGAGTAACAAGCCCAAAGTGAAGAAAATAAAGTGCCCCGCCTCCTCCCTCCCAACCCATTCACAAACTCCACTAAAGGATAAAGCTTTAAACCCAACTACCCTCTTCCCCCTTCTTCTAAGTCTTTAAAATTAAACTTAAACCAGTAATATAACATGACAAAGAAAAAAAATTAAACATGTGAAGACTATGGCAATCAATACTACAAATTTCCAGCCTCTAGTGTTCAAGAAGGTGAGGAACCATCTGCTCATAACCACATGAAAGGGATACATCTTATATAAGCAATTCCTGATGCAACCAACCAATTCTAAACAATATTTGCCAAGAGCTTTGACAATGAGAGGTTCTGAACTGTAAAACTAATTTTACTTCAATATTGTTGTAAAAGCAAAGAACATTAACCAAGTTATGAAAAGGAATAACCTTATATTCACTGCAATGCCAAACTGCCAAAGATGTATCCCTCATCAGGGTCATGGAAAAAATAACAGAAAAGACCAACACTTACCCCGGGTGCATTCTGTTGACTAGAACTGTCTGAGGTGCTAAAGTTAAGATGTGCAGGGAAGCCTATGGACGATCCATCACCCTGCCAGCCCGCCAGGTCTCCCTACACAAAACATTGCAAGACAAGTTACTACATATATAATGAGAAACTGATGAATTGATTATCAAAACAAAATCAAGGTCCTTGACTCTCAGGTACACTGGTAAAACCAAGACATTCTTATTCCATAGTCTAGTTTATGGGATGTCAAATAACTTACCGGCTGGTAGCCAGAGGGCCCGGCAAAGGAAGGGTGAGGGTACGAGGCTGTGCTACCAGCTAAGGCTCCAGTGGCTGCTGCTTGTAGGAACTCAGGTAAATCATTATTTACTCCACTTCCAGAATCGTCTCCTTCTTCCTTATAACCATCCGCACTGAGGTCGTAGGAGTCTCCAGGCATCTCGTTGGCACTTTCTTCCTCCATCTCTACTTTGACAAAGGAGGGAGTCTCTTCTGATCTAAATTGACTACTGGCTTGCGCTTGTGACGCTGTGGTGTGTGCGGAAGATTGTGCCGTAACATGAGACGAAGCAGGGTTTTCTGCTGGCGACGAGAGGGGACGGCTGACACGATCATCTGTAGCAGGGGATTCCTGAGAGGTTCTGTGGGGGGAAGGGCTCAGGCGCTGGGCAATAGGGCTCTTTGGTCTAGACGGAGGAGGAGGGGGGGTTTGTAAGCCACCACTGGCCTGCGGTCTTACATCTTCCCTGCCGTCTTCACCCTCATCTCTTCTTTTCCGCTTGGCAGGAGGGCTACCAATCCCTCCTTCTCTCCTCACCGGTTCAGCTCTGTTCGGTGCAGACGTCGCCGGAACTTTATTTGAAGGTTCATCATCAGGTACTGCGAGACCCTTGATGCGTAAATTTTCGGCAGCCTTTATCAAAGACGCTAAGTCACTTTGCCTTACATTCACTTCACCAAGGTACATATAGTCTAGCAAGGCCTCAAGGTCCTCACACTTAATATCTTTTAACACTATAACAGGGCTTTTACAAGCAGTCTTCTCAAACATGGCACAGAAATAGTCACTACATGTTGACAACACCAGCTTATGCACACTGTAGAACTTGCCATCACAAGCCAGAGTCACATCCGTGTACGATTGCTGAAAAATTGTAAATTTCAAGTTAAAAGGACACTCATGAACAAGTGGATGACAAATCAAGATAAGTTACATAAATTAAAACAAACACTAATACATGATCAATGGCATAAAATCCTAATTACATACCTTGTCCCTGAGAACTCCCAAAATGTGGAGGAAAGTGGAACGGTGGTTGTTCCACTTCAATGAAAGTAACTCCTCCATGCTTTCTGAAATTAAAACAGAATATTGTAAAATCCAAACATGAACACTAGAAATCCACTAATATTTGATATAAATAATTATTCAAAATAGGTGATCAAGTTTTCACACATTATATTTTCTGAGCAACACTACATTTTTGTTCCGAGTTTGAGGTGTTCACTCAAAACTTAAGAGCCAACTTGAATCTATTCTTTTGGGTTTGAATATCATTTCCCTAACACTTTCCAACTTATCACATTAAGAGAAATGCAACAATTCAGCCACAAAATATGCACCTGGGGAATATTCTATCATGACAAACTGATCTCTCAACTTGATAAGAGACAGCACATTTCCCTTGCCTCACTGTACTAAGCCATACTGGTGTCAGTCAAATGGTTCTAATTATGGTTCAGATTTAGTATTTATGAGAGCAGAATTTTCATATGAGGTATGCAATTATAGTTTCATAAATGTAAAGGGTATTGAGAGGAATCACTTCAGATCTGCAGTGGATATTAAGTGAACACCCAAATATTGGAGCAAATACCCTGCTTGAGTGCACATTCAGTGCAAGTTGGTAATAACTGCAAATATTAATGCCATGCAGAAAACCTGACCATTCATCCATAAAGCTATTGTTTACAAAATCTCTCATCTACTTAGAGGACCATCCTATTGCACTGCTGCTAAATGCCTAACACCTGGTATTTTATGCTAAGGTAGTTAGATCTCTATTTGAGAGAGGAATTCGTAAGATAATTTTTACCAAGTTAAATCCAAGCTAGCCCCAAGGTTTCTCATCCAATTCTTCCCACTTAAAATCAAACAATGGCCTAACATCATTTCAAAAGGCAAAACATATTTCAGGCTGCTCTATGGAAAAAAACATTAGGAAAAAAATACAGCATAGTAACAAAAATCAGAAGCCAGGGAAACAAATCTTCCGAAGTCTACACTCTTGGTGGAGGCATAAATAAGGCCTCCATAATGAGGCTAAAATTAGGCAAACTCTTCTATTGAAGGGTTATTTTCCCTCAGTGGCTCCTCAATGGGCCAAAAAAGTGAACAACTGTTCAATGGGCATGACACACTGGGACATCTTTCCAGTGAGAATCAGTCTTTTAATGACATGATAGACATTCATTATGAGTGGGTTCAGAAATTATGCAATTGCTCTAACTCTTCCCAGTCTTGGTAAACCACAAATTTTGTCCATTGCAACTTGTAGAAGATGCTACTGAATTAGAAATATGCAATGACAACATTTTTCTTACTGCAACTTGACACTGTATCTTCAATCTTTATACTATCATTTACTGAAATCATAATTCTTATGAATTACGCACCCCCCAAAGTCCATGGAATGGTTGATGGGGGGCTCTACTCGCAACACCCCCAGGGAAACCGTTTTCATCTAGGTATACATGGCAAGGTAGAGCTGAAACTTGGGAGCGCCAAGTGGACAGGCTGAGAGTGGAACCTTCCGCAATCTTTTCCACTATTTGAGGCGTTACTGATCATGTCTGCAAATTATTTCTTGTACCGACAACTGCAAATTTTTTTGTCCTCTACGAGAATATCACCTCCAACTTCCCCAACCTAGGTGCGTCCATACCATAACGATTAACCTGGATTACTTGATTCCAAAAATGCTTTCCTTTAAGTAGTGCATGTCCCTCAGAAGATACACTATCTGTCTCTAATAACAGACTGACAAACCTAATTTGCTCAATCTGAGAGTTTACCATAATCTATACCATATGCCCTACATTCTAGGGTCCAAACCTAATTGGCACCATGTGAACCCATCACCTCAGCCTCTGCGCATTAATTACCCTTTGCAAACGAAAATGAACCTCAATCACCTTTACTCTAGCAGGAGAGCTCGGTTTAGTTCCCTATTTGACAGTAGTCAACAGCTTTCTTTACACAATACATGTGATGGGCAGTTTGACATCAAGAATTCAGAGGGCATTCCAATGAGCAAAATCAATGACATTTTCAAAATCTAAACCTTTCCCGTGGCTTCTTTGTATCCCCGAAGCCTAACTACTGCTACCAGATCTAAAACCTAAATTTGCAAACCACAGGAACTAATCAGTACATCAATCCATACTCCCTATCTAACCATCCTAAAATTGGCAGTTCCCAAGACTTATATGGGCAACACTACACAAATTTTATATCAATACTGCTTAAACTATTTCTATAAATTATAAATAGTTACATGAATCATAAATATTCAAGTTAAATATATCCATTTATAAATATTTGGTACATTATCCACACTTAAATACATGTATATGTAATTATATAAATATGTATAGTTAGATGGATATATTATGAATATATATTTCATCTACATTTTTTATGATTTTTTTTTATATATATACTAATATACACACTTTGTACATATATATGATTATATATATATATATAGATATATATAGATATATAATTATGTATTTCTCTCTCTCTCTCTCTTCTCTCTCTCTTCTCTCTCTCTCTCTCTCTCTCTCTCTCTCTCTCTCTCTCTCTCTCTCTCTC
>NW_020869981.1:489277-499277 GCF_003789085.1 Penaeus vannamei
CACTTAGCTGGCTACATGTTCAGTTTACTGTCCACCAGGTTATCTGGTAATTTATGATTAGCTCTTTGCTCTTCAGAGCAGTCTGCCAAAATATAAATCAGTTTTAGGTAATTGCAATACGCATCACATTAGCAACCAAGTGCCTGTGGCACATCATTGATGACTCGTTGGGAAGCCATTACTCTCCTATTTGTATCAAATAATCATGTGACACAGCAAAAATGCATTCAGAATCTAATTTTAAGGTAAAAAAGCAGACTAGGTCACCTACACAAGTAGCGTCAAGCTCAAAGTTGATGGAAAAACCATAGTATATTAGACGCAGACGCCTGGCGGTGCTTTGTCTCTACATTTAATGCCAACATAGTATCACAGGTTTGGCCCACTGTTAATAAACTAAATAAGAAAAGATCTTGCAAAAATAAGAACATCATCCATGAGGGAAACAACTTTGATTCCCCAAGAAACACTAACGCACTTGCACTTAATTCACAATTTCAGTACATCCATGAAACATATGGCAATGTATTCCTTTGGCCATCCTAAATCAAGATCAGTCATTCTTAAGTATCCATTTAATGTATTAATACACTTATAGTAAAATTACTCATTGACCCCGTCCCTGGCAAGGTGAGTGTTAATTCACAATTTGAGTACATCTTTCAAATTGGTCTCAAACTGTTCAATAGATTATCGTGAATCAAGAACAGCAATTCTTAAGTGTCCATTTCATGCATTAACCCCCTTAAGAATGCAAAATGTACTCTTTGAGACACACCCTTATGAATGTGTCAATACTATCCTCACTGACGAAAGAGACCATACAAAAATGTACTGAAAGACGTACTCAAATTATGAATTAAGTCACATTTAGGGAGGTCTTTAGTGAAGCCCCCTGGTTGCTGTGCAGAACTGCAGAACTTAAGAATTGTATTTTTTTGGTCTCCTATCATAGATGCATACATTGCAGGCCTCAAGCCTTTTGTACTCAAGACGTGAAACAAATGTCTCTGGGCTTCAGGACTAACTGCATCGATCTTTCCTGTTGAACCTTTTGCTATTGATAAAATTAAATTATTAGAAACTTCAAAAATGAACTGGATAATATCCTTCATAAGCTACATGGTACCAACAAATGAATCAAGGTAAAATGGGTATCATGGCAATGAACAAGCTAACAAATTAGCCTGGTTAATTGGTGATCTGGATCTTAGCATAGTCCGTATGGATCTGAAGTATTTTGTGTCCCTTATAAAAGCAAAAATACTTCTTTAGTGGCTAAGTGAGAGGGTCAACCTGCAAATAAACTACATACACAACACTATAATAGAAAAGTGGCACACACCCCACAGGAAAAACAGTGCCCACTCCACACTCAACCTATCAATAAATCACATTAATAACTGAAGATTTCGCTATAACAGACGCATTAGCAGATGATGAAAGAATAATCAGTAAAGTGACAAAACTTTAAGACCTTATCTAGACTGAAACAATGAATAGGATCCATTGATCAGATAAGCTTGTTCACATGACGCTGGGTGACAGTCAAGAAAAAATTAAGACCTTTTGTTTTTATGGTTGGAGGATATGGGGAGAGAAAGACCAGACCCATGAATGTTTGTATATGAAGAGAGGAGACACTTTGCTACATACAAATAAATATATCATGGTATCTATTGGTTTAATTAATTTATCTTTTTTTCTGTATTTTGTAATATATAGTTTTGGAGTACTATCATGAACAAATGAACAATCAAATAAAAAATAAGGAGAAAGGATCAATCGAAATATGATTAAAGAAAAAATCTAATGATTGAGTATTAATCATACTAAAGAATGGGTAATGTTAATTTAGTAGTTCCTCCAGATGAATTTACTGGATAAAAAAGATAGGTTAAAAGTTAATAGACAGTGAACTTAGCTGTTCATCTAACCAAGATAAAAGAAAGTGTATAAATACCAACTTGAATCATCACGCCCACCTGCATTGGTATACCTTCTTTTACATACAGACTGACACCCATACATAAAATTGTACATACAGCACATCATCTACACGTCTTCTATTGTTTCGCAAGGCCTACCTATATGCAGGTTATTGACACACTAAACACTACCTAAGTAAATTTAAAGGTAAAACTCGAGGTCATGAGAAGACCTTGAGGAGTTAAGGTATCAGTACAGCCCAACTCACCGATTATGGACATCTTTATTAAACCTATATTTCGATCATTGGTTTATTTCATATGACCCACATCTTCGTCGTAGGTTCACCCCTGCTCAGCTCATTTTTTATCACTTTTATGCATAATTTTTGAATTTATTCACATTTTGTAAATAGTATAAGTTTATACTGCTTACTTGTATTGCCTGAAAAGCTCTGCTTAAAAAAGGGTAGTTTAGAGGCGAATATTGTACATTAATATTTATTATTGTCTTTCCTAAATTCAGTTTTGGCAAATAATTGTTTTGTTTTATCTTACGATTTTTCCCTTTGCCCTTTTGCCATCTGTCCTTTGCCCCTTTATCATCTATTCCTTTGTCACCAGTCCTTTTCTCCTTGGTCCCTCTTATCATCTGGCCCTTTTTCTTTTTCTCCTTTGCCCTTTGTCCCCCTATCAATTGTCCTTTTGCCATTTGTTCTTGTATTATCTGTACCTTTTTCGTTTGTCCTTTGTCTCTTTCCCATCTGCCCTTTGGCCCTTTATCATGTGTTTTCACTGTCCTTTGTCATCTGTCCCTATATCCTTTTATCATCTGTCCTTTGTCCCTTTGGTATGTCAGTTAATCCTACCTCCCTTAATCATCTGGCCTTTGTCCCTTTAGCATTCCAGTTTGTCCTATCTCCTTTAATCAGGTCTCTCTTGTCCTTTTATAATTTTTCCCTTCTTCCTGGTATCATCAGTCACGTTCTTTGTCCCTTTATCATATATGGATTTTTCCCTATATCATTTATCCCTTTATCATATGTCCCTTTATCCTTTATCCCTTTATGCTCTGTCTTTCTCTTTCTTTATCATCTGGTCTTTTATTATCGGTCCCTTTGTCCTTTGTCCATTTATCATCTCTTCCTACTTCCGAATTTTTTACCCTGTCTGTCCATTGTCTCTATATCAGTTGTCCCTTTGTCTTTTGTCCATCTATTGCTTTGACTTGGGTCCCTTTATCATCACAATTTTTCCATTTGTTTCCATCTGTCCCTTTATCATATCTCTCCTTTTGACCCTTTGTCTCTTCTCACTTTATCATCTGTTCTGCCATTTTTCCCTGTACCATCTGCTCTTCATAATTTTATTATTTGTCTTATTATACTCTCTTCTTTGTACATTCATCACTTTCTCAGTTATTTATTTTTTGAAAACTTTCTGCCACTTCAACATCCATGGTCATTGGCAGTGTATTCAAAATATACCTATTGGGTGAGGTTTGGGGCAAAACCCACAGGTAAGGAAAAGTCACATAGCACTATCATGATATATTGTGGCAAAAAGGGTAAAAACAAGTTATTGATTAGGACAAAATAATAGATGTGTAAGGTTTTCCAGCACTGTACGTTAGTATGCTAGTGAAAAGGGTAAAAAGAGAAGAGCAAATGGAGTCCTGAGGCCATTCAGGACTGACACAAAGCCAGTCTTTCATCCTTTCTGCCCAGCTATCACACCTTAGAAGTGGAGAGAAGAAAGGGATAAAGAAGAGAAGGAAAAGGAAAGGGAAAGAGAAGAAAAGATCATGCAAAATTAGTTGTGGTCCATCTTCTGCCTCAGCCCTTTCATCATATTTTGCATGGTCTTTTCTTCTTCCCTTTTCCTTTTCCTTCTCTTCATCCACTTCTTCTGTCCACATCCTAAAGTGTGAGAGCCATGTTGAAAGGATAAAAGGCTGGCTTTGTGTCAGTTCTGAACAGCCTTTGTACTATGTTTGCTCTTCCATCCTTATCCTTTTCAATACCATACGAACCTACAGCACTCTACATCCTTTGACTTCTAACATATTTAGTCTTAACCGTTAACTCATTCTTAACCTTTTCACCACTCTTGTTTTGTCAATTAACCATTCTGGGAATCCCCAAATATTGCCTTATGAACCAAAAAACTTTGTCCCTAAGCATCACCCTGTCACTACACTTTCAATGCATTGCTAATGATCTTAGATGTTGGCATGACAGGAAATTTTTAATAAATAATAAGTAAAGGGGAATCGAATGCTGAAGAAAAATTATCACATACACATACACATCTAAAACTGTCCTCTTCACCAGAGCCAACTAAAAATGTAATTAATTGATCTGCTTATTTGAGCTTTTCAGTTATAAGACAAGTTATTTTCCTTAAGAACTTGGCAAATGAGTAAAAGTTATTAATAGAACTAAAAGTCCTGTATATTCTTCCACTTTCAATTAAAATATTAATGAATTATGTAGTATCAGAAAAAAACTACATTATATGTACTGTGCCAGAGATATAGGTAAATGTGATCATCAGGAGGATACAGAATGATGATGATTATCAAGTGCAATAAAAGCAACATATCACTCAGTAATGTAATATTGTATTATATTCAACATTATTTGTCCAATATTTCATCGCCAAATATTCTGCTTATTCCTATAGAATGTAAACTTTTACTGCATATGCCTTTAGATATCCTTAGATGCAAGCTCTTTCTCTTTTTTCTTGATTTCTTTGATTTTTTTCCAATTAACTGCATAGTATTTTGATAATTTTAAAACATTTTCATTACAAGGAAGACTAGAGAGCAATGTATCAAATTCTCTTTTAATTAGTGTGCATATGCATAAGAAATACAGCTAATTTTACATTTCATTCACATGTACTAAATTAAATCTTTGCAACTCAGTAACTTGCAAAATACAAAAACACATTGCTCTTAAAAACAGATTAAAAATATAATGACAAAATGAAGAGCAACAAAACATCAAATGAAGATAGGGCATTTATTTATGACACACACAGTCCATCCAGATCAGACAAAAATATATTTCTTATTAATCATAACCACCTAACACATCCCTACCTTAACTTTACTAGTAAAAAACTAAACTATGCCTGCCAGCGCCCAACATCCCAGCATCATGTAGAATTCTAATGCTCTTTACTACTAAGCAACCATTCATAATGACAATTGTTCATTTGATCACTTTTGCAGATTACACTGAAAAATTAAGTTAATTATATCTGTGTGTTTTTGATGACACAGTGTGTAAAAGAAAGTGCATGTGCCTGTGTGCTTGTGAAAAAGATAAGAAAACAATATATATATATATATGATAATATGCTTATGAAAATCTCTGTTTCTATAGATGTTTGTAAAGAAAATGTTCAAAGTGTCTGGAAGTATACCTGTAAAATTGTGCTTGTGTATCTTCACACAACTATAGGTCTGCAATACATACAACTGTACAAACCATGAAATTGGCAGAGCAATAGAAATAAGTAGATCAATATTGCATTTTATTTCTATGAAAATAATGATTTGACTGCATACATGCAATCCCGGGTTTGTTCCAAGTATAAAAAGGTCTAGTCTAATTGTCTGGAAGAATGACAGACAAAAATAGGTTATGAAGATCTGAGTTTATGGAAGGAAAATGGAGTAGGGAATGCTTTTGCTAGATCAGATTAAAACAAAAATAATGATGACAATATGTATAAACTTACAATTATGACACTCAGCAACGTTTGTGTAAATTGGAAAGTTCAGTAAAATTCATATTAGAATGTGCATATACAAAAATATTTAAATAAACACACTGAGAAAAATATAACAGCAGTTCTTTCTTTTGACTCTTGACCTAAGCACCACTTCATAAATATGAAACTAATATATGAACAACTAAATGCACAAACAAAGGTTACTACAACTGCAAAGCAAAACAAAAAAAAGGGGCAGGGAAATGGAAAACAAATATCTAAATAGTCAAAGATAAATATATAAAAAACATTCTATGAACCACACAATATGTATACATCTATATTTACTCTGTGGTAGTAGAGCTGAGCTAATATCCATTCGTCACTTTCCATTCTCCATGGTAAAATTACACATATAAAAAAAGAAGCAAAAACAATGAAACCAAGTTAAAACACAACACTAATAAATAAACTAAACTGACCCTTTCTAAATGAGGGAAAACAAATTTATAAAAATTTTAACACTTCCAGATAAAACATCAGTGTTCATGGCCCACTTCCTCTAGTTGGGCAATCACCACCATGAGGCTAACACCACTCAAGAGAGCAATAACCTCAAATATAGATTGCCAGAACTGGGTGTTTTCTAGCAGCTCTGGAATCACAGACACAGTGGCAATGTAGATGAAACCCCCAGCAGTGAAGGGAAGTATCCAGGCAATGGCTGACTCATCTGAAGGGAGAATAAGTAATAATAGATAAAAATATGCAGAGAAAATTACAGCAGTTATCATTGACTAACATGTCTCATTGTTCATCTATATATATATGCCCTAGTAAAAGGAATGGCTATGAAATAATACCACTGAACATGTACACCTCTACCCTCGCTAAAAAGGCCCGAGATATTACACAAATCATAGCATCCATTTAACCTAAACAGCATGAGATTTCCCTGTTCCATATGGATCTTGGTGCACTGTGCAAGAAACTCAAGTGAAAATAAATGAAACAGGAAATATATATTCACCATGCTTATTTTTGTAGTTTGATTACGATATTAACCCCATGGACCCAGGTAAAATTGGCCGCGGCCAAGGTGACAAGAAATGGTCATGAGTGAAGGCTAGGGTAACAGAAAAGACTCGCCCCAAGTGCACAAACCTCTTGGAGTGTCATTTGACTCATTTTGCACTTAGAAGGGGGCTTTCACATTATTCCTATCAATAAACAAATGTGGAATGTAACATGCGTAAGCAGTGACAGGAAAAGCGCCGGCTCCTGGGAGGATACTATTTCCATGCATACCATAGTCCTGGCTCCTGTGACTGGCAGCACAGGCTGTATTACATAAAATTGAAAATTACGCAAAAAATGAGATAAATGACACAAATAACTAAATGTTCCATATTTTACTTACTTACTACATAGAGAGATAATCTGGACTGCAAGGAAAATAAGTAATTACCATCTAGATAAAGCAAATATGGACAAAAGACCAATATGGACATTGGAAAATGGCGATAAAGCTTAAAAAAAAAAAATCACAATAACTTTTCAAAGGGGAGGCACAGAGTCGTGTCACCGTTCATGGGTGTTCATGCGTGCCCAACCTAAGGACCACACCCCGGGATATTGGCCACTTACGTAACCCATTGACCGTGTTTTCAGCTCTGTGATTTCCATGATGCAACTGGATCCAAAGGGTTAATATTGTAATAAGTAATGATTTTAACACCACTGTAATAAACTACTAATAGACCTAATACAACTTAGGATAAAATACTTGAAGGGAAGGAGTCACAGCTAGTTGAGTAACTGCACTGACCATTAGTTTTTGGTTTGTTAATTTTGTTTTCACATATATGGCTCCTAAAGCACTTAGTCACCTAAGAGTAACTTTACTGAACCTCATCTGACATCCCATTCCTTTCAGAAGTCATTTTTTCAAATGCTATTAATATCATTATTTTCAATGTCATCATATATCATCACCACCATCATCATCACCACCATCATCATCACCATCATCGACCTTGGGATTATTTTCATATGTTATCATAAAAAAAAAAATCTACAAAAATGAAGGAAAAGGGTAAGTAGGTTATATCAGGATAGACTAGCAATACTCTCCTTGTTAACAAAACTCTTAAGGAACCATCAGTGTGTAAACAAAATTCATAAACTAAAATCACAGTAGCAGTTTCATGTACAAAGTGCCATCCCAGCTCCTGTGGTTTAACTAGAGTTAAACTGGTATTTAATTAATATCCCGATTGTTACAGACTCCAGTATACTGAGGGTTGCCTGTTCACAAAATCAAATAAAACCTGAACTTACCTGCTCCTTCAGCAAGAAGAGAAATGCAGGTACCTGTTAAAGCACCCAGAGCAGTCACTAGCTGCAGCTTCATTGCCTACAAAAAACAGTAATGGGAGGTTAAACAATTACATCGAAAAAGGTATTCCTACCATACATTAAAGAATAAATGAACTAAAATTATTATGAAAATAAAAAAGGATATGAAAAAACAAATAAACATTCATATATATAGATACAAAAACACAGGACCACACACACACACACAAAAATGCACACACAATCACCCTCACCCACATGCACACATGTATATAGTCCAAGCTATAGGACATCATCCACAGCAAAACTGGCCATATCAGGATCTTGAAGAAACACTGCACTAGTATCACCTCCAAATACTCTTGTCAAGAGTTCATAGCACATACTAGCAGGCCGTCTACTGTGTGTCTGCATGTGTGTGTGTGTGTGTGTGTGTGTGTGTGTGTGTGTGTGTGTGTGTGTGTGTGTGTGTGTGTGTGTGTGTGTGTGTGTGTGTGTGTGTGTGTGTGTGTGTGTGTGTGTGTGTGTGCGTGCGTGTGTGTGCGTGCGCGTGCGTGTGTGTGTGTGTGTGTGTTGGTGCGTGTGTGTGTGTGTGTGTGCGTGCGTGTGTTGTGTGTCTGCGAGTGTGTGTGTGTGTGTCTGCGAGTGTGTGTGTGTGTGTCTGCGAGTGTGTGTGTGTGTGTCTGCGAGTGTGTGTGTGTGTGTCTGCGAGTGTGTGTGTGTGTGTGTGTGTGTGTTGCGAGTGTGTGTGTGTGTGTGTGTGTTGCGAGTGTGTGTGTGTGTGTGTGTGTGTGTGTGTGTGTGTGTGTGTGTGTGTGTGTGTTGTGTGTGTGTGTGTGTGTGTGGTGTGTGTGTGTGTTGTGTGTGTCTGTGTGTGTGTGTGTCTGTGAGTGTGTGTGTGTGTGTGTGTCTGTGTGTGTGTGTGTGTGTGTGTGTGTGTGTGTGTGTGTGTGTGTGTGTGTGTGTGTGTGTGTGTGTGTGTGTGTGTGTGTGTGTGTGTGTGTGTGTGTGTCTGCGAGTGTGTGTGTGTGTGTGTGTGTGTGTGTGTGTCTGCGAGTGTGTGTGTGTGTGTGTTGTGTGTGTCTGTGTGTGTGTGTGTGTCTGTGTGTGTGTGTGTCTGCGAGTGGTGTGTGTGTGTGTCTGCGAGTGTGTGTGTGTGTGTGTGCGAGTGTGTGTGTGTGTGTCTGCTGTGTGTGTGTGTGTGTGTGTGTGTCTGCGAGTGTGTGTGTGTGTGTCTGCGAGTGTGTGTGTGTGTCTGCGATGTGTGTGTGTGTGTCTGCGAGTGTGTGTGTGTGTGTCTGCGAGTGTGTGTGTGTGTGTGTCTGGTGTGTGGTGTGTGTGTGTGTCTGCGTGTGTGTGTGTGTGTGTCTGTGTGTGTTGTGTGTCTGCGAGTGTGTGTGTGTGTGTGTCTGCGAGTGTGTGTGTGTGTCTGTGTGTGTGTGTGTGTCTGCGAGTGTGTGTGTGTGTGTCTGCGAGTGTGTGTGTGTGTGTCTGCGAGTGTGTGTGTGGTGTGTGCGAGTGTGTGTGTGTGTGTCTGCGAGTGTGTGTGTGTGTGTCTGCGAGTGTGTGTGTGTGTGTCTGCGAGTGTGTGTGTGTGTGTGTGTCTGCGAGTGTGTGTGTGTGTGTCTGCGATGTGTGTGTGTGTGTCTGCGAGTGTGTGTGTGTGTCTGCGAGTGTGTGTGTGTGTCTGCGAGTGTGTGTGTGTGTGTCTGCGAGTGTGTGTGTGTGTCTGCGAGTGTGTGTGTGTGTGTGTGTGTGTGTGTGTGTGTGTGTGTGTGTGTGTGTGTGTGTGTTGTGTGTGTGTGTGTGTGTGTGTGTGTGTGTGTGTGTGTGTGTGTGTGTCTGTGTGTGTGTCTGCGTGTGTATGAGCAAGTGCATGCATTTTCTGTCTAAATATAAAAGATAGGATAAGAAGTAACCTCCTATAGGAACCCTGATAAAGCATTTTTTTTTTTTTTCTTCTTTTTTTTTATACCATTCTTACATCC
>NW_020869981.1:522146-527146 GCF_003789085.1 Penaeus vannamei
CAGCCTTTAACAGTTCAGCTGGGATGCCGCAAATACCCACTGCTTTACCACTCTTCAGCTTGGAGATCGCCTCCCTAACCTCAGCTAGGGAGGGAGGGTCCTCGCTAATGGGTGGGTCCGGAAGAGGAATCACTGCACTACCCACATCCAAGTTAACTGTTGGAGGGCCAACCTGATTCAACTGCTCAAAGTATTCAGCCCAACGCTCCCTCACCGCAACAGGATCTGAGACGATCTGGCCACCCACTAAGCGAACTGTAGTCACCTGTGAAGAGGGCTTGGAGTTCAGTTTTCTCAGGGCTTGGTATGCAGGACGAAGGTCATTTACTAAGAAAGGGTCTTCAGCCTCTTCAGCAAGATTCCTAATAAACTGTTCCTTGTCCCTTCTTAACAGAGACCGAGTTCTGCGCACCTGAGAATGGTGCAAATCCCGATCCCCTGCCAGACGAGCCGCACGGCAAGCATCAGTGGCTTCCAGTGTCTCTTGAGAGATTGAATTCTGTCTTGCTCTTGGGCGTTCTCCAATCGATTCTTGGGCTGCATCAAGCGTTTCATGCTTGAAGGTGTCCCACAGAAGTACAGGGTCCGTCATTTTGTCAAGCGCTGTGAACCGATCAGAGATTGTCTCAGCAAACCTCCGAGCACACTCCCTCTCCTTCAGCCTGTCCAGATGAAACACTAGGGTCATTGGGCCGCTGGGAAGTTTTGAAGTGTACCCAGAGGGTAGCCACAACCAATCTATGGTCAGTACCACAGAACTCAGCACTCCTGTACACCCTGCAGTTCTGGAGGATCCTCCAACGAGTGCTAACGAGAATGTGGTCGATCTCCTTGGTTGCATTACCCGCATCGCTGTACCATGTCCAACGATGTGGGTCTGGGCGCTGGTACCAGGAGCCAGAAATCCTCAATTTCTGGGATCTAGCAAAATCCCGGAAAAGGAGGGAATTCTCGCTGCCGGTATCAACTCCCGAACCATGAGGACCAACTGACATCTCATAGCCAGCTCGATCGCAGCCAGATACCACATTGAAGTCACCCAGAACAATACGAATATCTCGCCGGGGACAACTGTCTACCACGGATGCAAGTTTGGCGTAGAACATCTCTTTCACATCCAGTTTACAAACATCGGTAGGAGCGTACACAGCAATAAGAGACATGAAGCCCAAAGACAGCTTCAGTCTCATTACCATTATACGCTCATCGACTGGAGTGACCTCTACCACCAAGGGCTGGAGCCTACCGGAGACAGCTATGGCTACTCCCTGGAGATGGTGACCATCCCTGCGGCCTGACCAGTAATAGGTGTAGCCACCTACACTGGTCGTGCTGCTGCCAGGTCTCACCTCCGAGAGAGCAGCCACCCCCACTCTCAGCCTCCCCAGTTCCCTCGATAGCAGGGGTAACCGATCATCCTGATGTAAAGAGCGGACGTTCCAAGCCCCCACCCTGACTTCCCACCTGAGGTTAACCCTCGGGTAGTCGCTCTGGGTGGACGCCACCTCTGCCATCCCCGCCGACACTGCCCCACGTAAAAGGCAGTAGGCTGCGGGATCCTTCATCCACCTGTGGGGTTCCCTAGGGCTTTGCCCCACAAGCTTCATATTGGGCTGGCGGCTGCCAGGACGCAGGCAGGACGAGGAGCTCCCGTTCCTATTCCGCGCCCTAGCAGCCACCCTCCCAACGGGGCCCACAGCCCGCCTCTCTCGCTGGGTAGGAGGGACATTACCCCTCCCCCCAGCATTTCCAATTAAGTGTAACACTGCCAGTGGGTTATTCTCTGGGGGAAGGAGGACTGGCAAGGCCCACCTCCCCCAAGCCTCCCATTGATCCCAGGGGGCTTAGGGGCAGGAGTTAGTACAGGGCCAGGGCGTGTCCACACGCCGGTGGGCCATGACCCTGTACCTCTGGAGCCTCCTGCTGCTCCGAGATCCCCTACAGTTCAGCCTGGGACCGCAAGGTGCCAGTTTCCATGGGAGGCCACGAGGAGGCACTGCAGAAGTCTCAATGATGGAGAGGCTATGAACTGGCAGGGGAGACTTATGCAGCGCTGCTCCCTTTTTCGCACAGGCTAGCCAGTGGTGGCAGCTGTAAGCGGGAAGGCATGCAAGCACTTAACACTAACTAGACAACCACACCATCTCTTCACACCACCCTGCACATGAAGCACCCACCCATTTATCTTATGTCTATATGCATATTTAGCACAACATGATAAAGATACACTGTGACGTCCATGGCGCAGCTGAGGATGTGACGGGAAAAGGGCAAGCATCGAAAACACACTGATTAAAGCGCATTTATGTTCACTCTTTCTGTTTTGTTTGCTCGGTTCCGTGTGGCTTATCTGGTTCGTTCAGCAGAAGTGCTCGGGTGCAGAATAGCAGCCGACAACCTACACAGCCATAGTACCATTATAGCATTGTGATTGAAATACTGATACACCGTGTGTGTTCGTGCCAGCAAAACCCTGCGATAGACTGAGCCAGCGCCAGACAGTTCCCGGCATCTAACGCTGGAGCAGGTCAAGATGGCCAAGTCGCACCTGCAGTAGTGTGTGCGCTGAGAGACAGACGGGACGGGGGGGGGGGGTGGAGGGAAAAATCGGCTAGGAACGGAACTCAGGTGGTCACGCGGCCCCTAATGGAAAGGTGTACGATTGTGTTTCGCAGGTAGGAGCGGTAAAGACACTGCATCACAAAATAAGCGTGAGGATTAAGACAAGCGACCACATCTTGACAGTTCCTCACCCGCAAGCTGAGGTAAGTCCTGAATTCACGTCCTTCTACGTGTAATAGAAATAAGCAGAATGTGGAATAAGTAGACTGACAATCTTCCTTAACACCATAGTTGATCCAGTAAATTACAAAAGCAAAATCGCGACACTCTCCGTGACCCACCGTAACCTAATGGTTCCTTTGACTGTCCCAGGTCAGCAGCTCTGCCTTTGTCGGCAGCCAGCCACTAGTCCTGTGCTCAGAGGAGCCCCTGTCGCCGGCGGAACCTTCCCTCAGACGCCAAACACATAAGTCGCGTGAGATGGCCGCCCGTTCCATGATACCAAAACCATTCTCCGGACGCAACGCAGACCAGAAGTTAGAACATTCTTCAGAGCTTCGGAAGAACCTCGGTGAAGACCTGGATACCCGAGATCTGAGGGGTGTTCGTCGTCATAAGGGCCATTGTAGCATCTGCAATTCCCAACACCACGCGGTAAGTGGCGCAGAAGGGAAATATTTGTGCAATGTATGTTTGCCCAGTAATAGTGTCAGAGATCAGGATTCATAACCATTATTATCTTTTATTAAAAACTAAAACATTTATTATCGTCACTATTAGGCCGTGAGAGCATTGAGCAGTAGTCTCCATTCTAAATGATACCCAGGCCATTCCTGTCTCATAGATCAACTCTGAGAAGGCTTCATACCAGAGAAAGATTCACCATTTTGAACTGAAATTACCCGTGAAAAACGGAGCTTTTTATCTGAGGCTATAAACTGTATTCCTAATCATTTCGACAACGAGGTAAACCCATATTATTCAACAAAATCAAATCTGCGACTATGATAAAGTGTTCCACTCTCTCCTAAGTTCTGTTTCACGACGGCGCAATCACCGGGCGGCTACGGTGAGCGCACAGGCAGCCACAACGGACTTCTAGGATGTGACCGCATGGAGCTCCTTGCTTCATCACAGCTGACCGAGGTGTGTATGAGTCTCTCTCTCTTCTCTCTCTCTCTCTCCTATCTCTCTCTCTCTCTCTCTCTCTCTCTCTCTCTCTCTCTCTCTCTCCTCTCCCTCCCCCCTCTCCTCCCTCCCTCCTTCCCTCTCTCTCTCTCTCTCTCTCTCTCTCTCTCTCTCTCTCTCTCTCTCTCTCTCTCTCTCTCTCTCTCTCTATATATATATTATATATATATATATATATATATATATATATCTCTTCTCTCTCTATCTCTCTCTCCTCTCTCTATCTCTCTCTCTCTCTCTCCCTCTCTCTCTCTCCTCTTCTCTCTCTTCTCTTCTCTCTCTCTCTCTCTCTCTCTCTCTCTCTCTCTCTCTCTCTCTCTCTCTCTCTCCTCTCTCTCTCTCTCTCTCCTCTCTTTATTTCTCCCTCTCTATATCTACCTGTGTGGCTGATATGCATGCTCTGTCCCTTACACAGATTGCCTTGAAGCCTTCAGTGAAAGAGCTGCTGAGGACGCCCATCAATAGTCCAGTAATGGCCTCCCGTTTGGGCTACGTCGGCGCCTCATCGTCACCCAGCCTTCGTTGCGCCGTCGATTGCGCTCAAAGGAGCCAAGGCATTTCCCGCCATGTGTGCGAGGGCGCGGGCGTTCCGTTGAATGGGCAGAACAGGGACGCAAGAACCGAGGGCATCGTGGGACGGGACAGCGACCCTGGCTGCCGACCCGACGGAGACACCGCGCCAGAGAAAAACTACGCCCTCCAGTTCGGACTTGATGGAAACCGAGGCGGCGAACTTGAGGGCACAGGGAAGGCAGAGGAAGGACGGCGTGGAAAATGGAGACCCGGACTTTCCTGCAAGAGATTCAAGCGGCAGAAAGCAGGCCGGCCGAGAGAGCTGATGGCGGACGAGGCCAAGGCGCAGCAGGGGGGAAGGGAGACGGAGGGACACTTGGGGCGTCCACCCAGGAAAACGGCGATGGCTGACGTGAGTTTGAGTGTGGCAATTCTGATGTCTTGGAATTACTTTCTGGGGTAACACTGATTTTCTACCTTTATTATAGTTGTTTGCTGGATACATTGAGTTTCGCCAAAATGACCTGGATTTTTTCAGCTTGTCAGGTGCATGTAATATCTGAAGCAACTCATTGCTATTTTCAAAATACACCACGCCATTGATAATCTCATTCAACACATGAGCTGTTTGTAATAAGAGACATAACCAAAAGAAAAAAATGACGTTTGCATTGATTACCACGGAGAAATTATCTCGTTTGCATTCAATAGTGTTTTTCTGTCTTAACATATAGTCA
>NW_020869981.1:532146-537146 GCF_003789085.1 Penaeus vannamei
GGCTCGACAAAAAAAAAATAAACAAATGCATTCCTCTCCCGCCTGACCTGCAGCGAAGAGCAGGCCTTCGTCGGGCACTGAGCCGAGCAGGACGGGCACGCGGGCGAGGGGCAGCGAGGACAAGCGCCCCGGCAGGAAGGGTTGTGCGCGGCGCCCCCCGTCAACGGTCGGCACGAACGGAAGAGGCCAGAAGCCGAAGCGCTGCGGGGAAGAGAGCGACGTCGTAAGGGCTATTGCTATCGTCGGCATCCTCATCAGCATTATTAACAATGATATTATTATTATCGTTATTATCGTAATTATTATCATTAATGTTTGTTATCATTCTTATAGTCATTATTATAGTTATGATCATGATTTTTATATCATTAACATTACAATCATCATTATCATTATTACCATTATTATTATCATTATAGCTTATCATTCTTATTGTCATTATTGTAATTATGATTACAATTGCCAGTACTAAGTTACTACGATTGCTTTTATCATACTATCATCGTAATCATTCCATCGCCGTTACTAGTCTCTTTGTCTCTTTGTCTCTCTTTCTCTTTCTCTCTCTCTCTCTCTCTCTCTCTCTCTCTCTCTCTCTCTCTCTCTCTCTCTCTCTCTCTCTCTCTCTCTCTCTCTCTCTCTCTCTCTCTTCTCTCCTCTCTCTCTCTCTCCTCTCTCTCTCTCTCTCTCTCTCTCTCTCTCTCTCTCTTTCTCTCTCTTCTTCTCTCTCTCTCTCTTCTCTCTCTCTCTCTCTCTCTCTCTCTCTCTCTCTCTCTCTCTCTCTCTCTCTCTCTCTCTCTCTCTTCTCTCTCTCTCTTCTCTCTCTCTCTCTCCCTCTCTCTCTCCTCTCTCTCTCCCTCTCTCACTCTCTCTCTTCTCTCTCTATCTATCTATCTCTCTATCTCTCTCTCTATTTCTCTATCTCCCGCTCGTTCTCACATGCAAGGCGGCCTGCGCGGCGAGGAGGTCCTCCATGGGAACCGCGGAGAGGCAGGTCTTCATGAGCGCCGACGGGGAGGTGGGGCATCCGACGCCCCTCGCCAGCTGGTGAGCAAAGGTGGTGAGGTTCCCCCGGACGGCCCACTCGCAGCTCCCTGATCCGCTCATCATGAGGCCGCCGTGGAAGAGGCCTGAGATGTCGAGGTGGAATTAGGTGGGGGGGGGGGGTCGAGGAAAGTAATGATTATAATGGAAGTAATTAAAGTAATCTGCACAGGGTGTAATCAGCATATACTTTCATTTCTTGTGTTTGTGAGCAGCGAAGAGTCGGCAAACTAATTACCTCTGGATAGGGGCGACGCCATGTGCAGGTGGATGGAGGCGGAACCCGCAGAGAAGCCCCCGATGGTCACCCTGGAGGAGTCGCCGCCGAACTGAGCGATGTTGTCGCGCACCCAGCGGAGCGCCGAGACCTGGTCCAGCATGCCGTAGTTGCCGGGGAATTCGGCGTCGTCCGTCGTGAGGAATCCTGACAGAGGCCGAGGCAGAGAGAGGCTCAGAAAGACTGGCTTTCTTTATATAGTACAAGGCATATGCACACATAATAATATATGTGTGTGTGTGTGTGTGCAAAATATGTATTTGTATATGTATGCATGTATATATATTATATATATATATATATATATATATATATATAATTATATAATATATATATATAGAGAGAGAGAGAGAGAGAGAGAGAGAGAGAGAGAGAGAGAGAGAGAGAGAGAGAGAGAGAGAGAGAGAGAGGAGAGAGAGAGAGAGAGGTATGTGCGTGTGTTGTTTGTTTGCGTATATGTGCGTGTGGTGTGTGGATATATACATACACTTTTTTTGTCAGTTTGCAAAACGGTCTTCCCTTCAAAAAGTTATTTCGTCCTCCCTCACACAGCCCCTACCTTTTCCTTCCTCCCCCACCCACCCCGCCCCCCTCCTCTTGCCCTCCTCCGCGCCCCTCCCCTTGCCCTCCTCCGCCCCTTGTCCTTACCGAGGGCCCCGATGCGGTAGTTGAGAGTGACGAGGACGACATCATGGGCGAGGAGCCTGGCGGGGCCGTGCGCCGAGGACGACCCCCTGAGGAAGGCGCCGCCATGGATGAAGACGAACACAGGGAGCAGACCTGTCTTGTTGCCGGCAGTCTCTGATCCTGGTGGTAAATATCGGTAAGAGACGCTTTACAAATCAATTATATAAGGGTTTTACCCGCATTTTGGAAAAAGGAAAATGTAGGATTTTTCACGGGAATGGTGGGAAGATATAGCAGAGAAGAGTGATATAGAAAGGTATCACAGACATAGCCAACAAAGACATCTGTAAAATGGTGTAAATGAAAGCATAATTCATCGACTTAATCGAATATAATTGGACAGGTTATCTTTTGAAGCTTATAATTTTCCCCTATTGTGAAAAATCTTAATAGGCTATATTAAAAACATCCGGTTAATACTCTCTAGGACGTCATGAACCACGAATATATCCAAATCATCTGGCGGTCAAAAAATCACTGATCTGAACGAGAGTGGCTCACCTGGCAGATAAGGCGTGAAGACGTTGAGATAAAGGCAGTCCTCCTTGCCCAGGACGCGCTTGCTCTCAGTGTCGTACTGCGGGCAGAAGGAGCGGAACCTCGTCGCGTCTAGGAAGCCTCCAGGCCACGCCCCTCGTTTGTCCACAGGCTCCGCCCAGCGCAAGTCTCCCACGGGAGGTTCGGCGAAGGGGATGCCTCTGTAAAGCGACGCGGTTGTTATCTTGACGGCTTCAGGTATCAAGCCACACAGCTGTCATGTGACTTTTTACTTTTCTCAAAAGTGCCACCGCCGAGCAAACGGGTCTCGCCATGTGGCGCTTACCTGAAAGGAGTAGAAAGTGCGTTGAGCGGTTGACGCCAAGGGAAGACTCCCGCCGGCCCTTCGCGACGCCCAAAGAGGTCGCGTGCTCTATATACTCTGCCCGTTGAGACGCTGGAAAAGGGATGCGTTTTAGCGGAAAACGTACTTTCCGTTTTCTTTGTAAGTCAGCCTTTTACCTAATATTTTTCTTGCATCTCTCTCTCTCTCTCTCTCTCTCCCTCCTCCCTCCCTCCCCCTCCCTCCCTCTCCCCTTCTCTCCCTCCTCTCCTCTCTCTCTCTCTCTCTCTCTCTGTCTCCTCTTTTCTCCTCTCTCCTTCTCTCTCTCTCTCTCCCTCCCTCTTCCCTCCCTCTCCTCCTCCCTCCCTCACCCTCTCTCTCTCTCTCTCTCTCTCTCTCTCTCTCCTCTCTCTCTCTCTTCCTTTCGACTCTCTCTCCTCTCTCCTCCTCTCTCATCCCCTCCCTCCCCTCTCCCTTCTCTCCTCTCTCCCTCTCCCCTCTCCTCCTCTACCTCTCTCCCTCTCCCTTCTCCCCCCTCCCCCCTGTCCTCCACCTCCCCTTTCCCTCTCCCTCTCTCCCCTCTCTCCCTCTCCCTCCCTCCCTCCTTCCCCTCCCTCTCCTCCTTGCTTCTCCTGGTTGGAAAGCGGAACAGTTCACCTCATTGATTGGTGGGGACGTCCGAAGGCAGGATGTCCTGGAACTCCGCCCCGCCGCCCGCGGGTCAGCGCCAGGAGGCCCAGTATCACGCGGAACGCCATCCTTATTGCTTCTCCTTTGCTTCTAAAGGGAAAAGGGGCAAACTGTATTTATAATAACCCTAGAATAATGTAAAATCAAAGAATTGCTTTTTTCGATCAAATATTTCCTTTCCGTTTGCGGAAATTATTTGAGAAAAAAAAACAATCAAAACAAGAATAACCAAGGAACCGAACTCAGAAAATGTACTCTACAGTGGCTGAGATTAATACAGGAAGACAAGTATCGCAACTGATAACTTATCGAGATGATTGAACGAGACATACCAAACCGATACATAAAAAATCCTTAGTTATTTGATCAGCCTTGTGGTTATTCTCACAGCAGCTTATATATATTTCAACTATTCTCAAGAATACATTACCTATATTGCAGTTATCGACTGGGTACTGTAAGAAGGTCTTGCTGCTGATGTTGCCTTTGGTGAGTGTCACAGCCGGAATGAGGCGCCGGAACCTCTGGACGCCTTTATATACCCTCACCCCCCCCCCTCCACCTTCCCTTCTTGTGACGCACCCGATCCCTGATTGTGTGTTTGAGGAAGTCATTCCGCGAGTGGAATCTGCCGTCCAAAAGCAAGACGTCCTCTCTGGATCGACAGCTCTTTACCTTCCGCAATTATTTTAAAAAACACATTCATATTTTTCTTTCGTGAATTTTTATACCAGTTACGAGCCATTCGTGGAGCAAACAAACAGGCTCTGGAACCACTATCAGTCCCACCAACATCAGAAGCAGGCTCACAAAACACCAAGCGCACATGTATCCACGTGGCATCCTGGCGAGATCCCTAGCCGTATTGCCGCCAACACTGGAAGCAAAATACTCTGGGTGGGAAGAAGAGAATTTCCAGGGGCTCCAATCAGTCCCATCTAGTGCTGAGCTCATTTGAATTTGATGGCAAGGAAATGGGAGGGTATGGCGACGGAAATTGGATTGATGGTGCTAATGTAGATGATGCAGGTGGGAGTAATTGTTGTAATGACGGACGCATACCGATCATACCGATTACGAGAATAAGGTTGTGGTTGGCCGTACAATTCTCTTCATTTCTAAAGCACGATACATACTGATACATCAAAGTTAATTAAAGAGATCTACCACGACCTTCTAGCAGGGTGTGTAAGGGATTTCACATTGCGACATAAAGATGTAGAACAGTATTTCGATATTATTGTCCAGAGGTAGTATCTGTAATTCTTAAAATCAACGAAAGGGGAAAAAGTCTTAGGCTGACTGACTGATATAAGCATCAATCGGCAGACAGCATAACTTTTCGAGAAGCTTATTAAATATCAAATGATATCAGATATAATGTGATGTATTTATTGTGAGACCATTGCGACATTCAAGAAGTGAAAATGAGGACATCTTGCTTTATAAAAGCGTTACATGTGTAACGTCCGACAGCAATAA
>NW_020869981.1:547146-549646 GCF_003789085.1 Penaeus vannamei
AGAATGGTGGCAGGTGACAAGATTAAAGGGTTTTCTGGATCAGTTGATACGTTCACTATTGGTCAATTGTTCACTATGGCACATACTTCTGCCATGAAGGTTGATAACACTTCATGCGTCAAAGTTTTATAAGGAGTTATCGGCAGATTTGAATGAGGCGTTCCCATACACCTCCCATATGTGATGAATGGGGAGCGTTGAAGATCCATTTAGTGCCTGTTTGGTACAGATGGTTTACTATCTTCTTTTCTTCCACATTTACTGCATCTATCTTGAGGCTATCAGTTGCACCAACAAAGTTGGTTCCTCGGTCAGATCTATACAGTTTAACTTTACCTCTGAGAGCTTCAAATCTTTTAAGTGCATTAATAAAAGCTGAAGAGGACATTTCTTCTACCAACTCAATGTGTATTGCTCTTGTTGTAAGACAAGTGAACAAAATAGCCCACCGTTTAGAATTTGCTGATCCACCACGAGTTCTGTGTGTCATTATAGTCCAAGGTCCAGAGGCATCAACTCCAACATTGGTAAAGGGTGGAGCATGCTCTAAGCGATCTGCTGGTAGATCACTCATCTACTGGACTTCTTCTTTACCTCGTAACTTTCTACACTGGACACATGAGTGTAAGATTGATGAGATCAACCGTTTCACGCCTGTAATCCAATATCCACCAGATCTAACAGCTCCTTCTGTAAGATGACGTCCTTGGTGTCGAACACTTTGGTGATAGTGACGTACTATAAGTGTAGAAATATGACTTTTACCAGGCAAAATGATTGGATGTTTCTGGTAACTTCCAAGACTTGATTGTTGCAATCTTCCGCCAACCCTTAACACACCATCTTCATCTAAGTACGGGTTGAGAGCCATAATCGAGCTAGATTTTGGAAGATGCATTTTTGCTTCAAGAAGTCTAATTTCTTCTTTGTAAGTTTCCTTTTGAACTGCTTTGATCACAAATATTTCAGCTTTTCTGAAAGACTCTACACTTCTATCAGTTCTATCTTAAAATGATTTGGCACATGCACATCTCTGCAATAAAGCAACAGCATTTATTAGGCGATACCACTCAGAGAACCTTTCAAATCTGTGACACCCAATTGATAAATTGTCTATCACACAGGTTTTAGCTGCCTTTACCAGAGCATCTGGCCTTACTTCCTTATCATATTCTGGTTGAACTAGCTGTAGAGTTTCTTGAGCCAGATCGTGATGCCTACTCAAGAATGTTTCGGGTCCTTTCAGCCATATGTCGTCACACGAGAAATCATTCATCATAGAGGGAGTTGCTCGATCAGCTGGATTCACAGATGTAGGAACATAATTCCATTGCTCTGGCTTAGCTGACATGTGAATACGGTTCACTTTATTCTTTCGAAAACGTAGAAGTACACCCAACAGAGAATTATTTAGGTCAGGACCTGTCATCAACACATCATTCAATGATGTACCTCTAAACTTAGCAGCAGAGTCAAAAACACACCTGATACGACTAGGTTTCTTTGGATGATACACTCCAAACACTGGAAGATACCAACATTCTTCATTTTCTTTCAAAGGTGGTGCTATTTCAGCATGACCTCTTTCCAAAAGCTTTTTCATAAAGTCTAAGAAATGTTCTCTTTTAACAGAATTGAACTGAAAACTCTTGGCTAGGCTATTGGCACGTCTCACAGCAATGGCAACCTTTTCTTTAAGGGCTTAAAAGGTAAAGGTGCACTCCAGTTACCTGCTGGTTCTTTGGCAAATTCTTTCTCCATTAACTTTAAGAACATTTTGTCTTCTGTGGATTTTCTAGGTTCATCATTTTTTGTTCGGTGAAACACTGTAGAACCAATATTATTTTCCTTCCATGGTGTAAAACCGCTGTGATATCCTGTGTCCTCTTGTACACATATACAACTTGGACAAGGCTTCAAGACTGATGGACGACCATCAGGATTTACATATATTTTCCTTACATTCACATTTTTGTGATGCTTCCCCAGGCAGACTTCACCTATAATTACCCAGCCTAACTTCATCTTCTGGGCAAAGGGTGTACCTGGTGGACCTATTACTCGATCTAATACATGGTGAGCTTCAGGAAGATCCCTACCAATCAATAATTGAATCTGATCCTGATCACCAAGAGGTGAAATTTCTGTTGGGAGTTGGAATCTCAGTCCTATTATTAGGAAGTTCATCACATTCGATGACTGTAGGAAGGCTCATCTGTAGACTACCATCAACAGCTTGTATGCATAGTCCACCAGCTTTCCTTCCTGTCATAACTGAACGGCCAGAGCAACTAGTTATGATGTATTCCTCTGCCACAGAGCGAACATCAAAGAAATCTAAAAGCTCTCCTTTAGCTAAAGATTTGTTACTCTGATCATCTAATATAACATATGACTTCATACGCTTCCTCGGGTTACTCTCATGAAAAACGTAAACTGGCAAAATTTTAGCACAAGACTTTCCAGGAAATTCCTCACATACACCAGTACTCTTGTTGGT
>NW_020869981.1:559646-579646 GCF_003789085.1 Penaeus vannamei
AACTCTACGGTCGATTTACAGCGGATAAAAATCAGGGTACGGTAAAAAAAAAAAAAAAAAAAAAAAATATGATTACCTTGACGTAAACTAAAACGATTTCATCTATGACATAAGGTGTACAAATCGAAAGTAAAGGAGATATGTGACAGAAGAAAGAAGATTGACCCATCTTTTTTTTTTTTTTTTTTGAAGATCTTTGTCTTGTTTGCATCCCAAATGTTTACAATGCTATGACCACTTATCTTATTCCTGCCTTCATTCAACTAGTTCATGTATCACTACACGCTTCTGAAGACAATTATTTTGTAAATTTCAACGTCTGATTTCCTTAATTCATGTATTTTATGCATTTCTTTATTTCTGATAAGCATGGTAAATTTGGAAATGCAACCCCACAGGCTATTTTGCACCTTAATTCATGTATTTTATGCATTCCTTTATTTCTGATAAGCTTTTTACATGTTTTGATAGTTTTACACTATTCTTTACAAAAACATAATGTACATTTCCTTCTCTAGCTGATCGCGGTGCTTTTCCTAGCCGATCACTGTGCTTCCCTAGCCAATCGCCATACTTCCCTAGCCAGTACAATAAGCAAACTAAAAAGGAATAAATACCTGATTTAATCAGCCAGAGGATGGGTAGAACTCTGAAGACGTGTTGTTTGATATCAAATTTGCATTGTAGCATGCACTTGGGGCACTCTAGTATTTTTTTAGATGAATCCATGGTCCTGCACTAATTCATTATGTATTTTCATTTTATCCTCACATTGTTTCATATTAGAAATCATACCACTGACAAACCATTTCACCGGATCATTACACTCTCTGCAGCAGTTTGAAGACTGCGCGCAACCATGGTGATACGACTTCTGACCCAATGGCCAATGACGCATCACTGCACCACACCAAATTTCGAAGAGCGTAGAATGTGAATAAATTTGAGAAATTAGTTCACTGAATTTATATAGTACTTTATATTGTTTAGAGAGTAAGTATCGAAAATCAACCTAAAATTTTGCGTAAATGTCTCTCAAATGATAGAGAGTAGCACGCGTACTACTTTCTTAAGGGCCATCTTCAAAGTTACATGGTTTGTTTATATTGACTTAGCCAATAAGGGAAGAACAGGACTTAGTCTGCGAGCAACAAATTTTGGTACCTTTATTTTGATATTATGACGTTATTATGTCTTTCTGCGCTTTGAATTTGACTTGCCCAATTAGTTTGCATGTTGTTCTTCCATTTTAGTAGCATTTCATGTTTGTTTACTAAAATTCTATATCCTCTAGATTAACTATAGATTGTACTAAAAGATGGGTTAGGTTCCCGTAGTTTTTTAAAGTTGGTGCGTCAGTCTGTAGACTTCTAAGATGGCAGACACATCTACGAAGTTTCATTAGCTGATTGTAAGCTATTTTCGTGCTGTTTTTATGCATTTTTGTTCTCTATTCTTCTTATTTCAGCCTGGTTTACCACATAATTTCCTTGATATACTTCATGCCTTCCCCTGCTATTGGGACGTAACACATCAAGAGTGTTGGCTGTGATTGCTATGGAAATGTTGCATGAGAATAAATCTGACGATATAAATATTGTCTGGGAAGTCCCGATTGTCACGAATGGTAAAATAACTGAAATTTGTCACCAAGAGTGACACCAAGAGTGATGCCCTCCAGAAATGAAGTCCCAATATCAGGGTATCATGCAGACCTAAATATCCAAACCATATCTTTCCCACTTTTGGTAATTCTTTGCAGCATGAACGCACTCGCCAGAGACTAATTCTCCAATTCCATGTAAAAAAATATATTTATTAATCTAAGTTGCCAAGACCAGCTGACTGCCCAAGGGGAGGATTGATGGGCAACTCTTCCCCTTTACACCCCTGGGAGACATTGTCTTTACCTCGGTATACATGGCAAGATGGAGCTGAAACTTGGGAGCACCAAATGGACTTTGGCTGAGAGCTGTGCTTTCCACATGCTTTTCCTTTATTTGTGATGTTACAGTTTGTGTTAGCAGATTATTTCATATACAGATGACTCCAACTTTTTGTCCTCTACAAGAATATCATATTCAATTTGCTTAGTGCGTTCATACCGCAGATATTAACCCTATTTTCTATTTATTCCCTAGAAAGGGTGGGCAAGGTTAATTTTACAGAATACAGGGATAATATGTAGTTCAAGGTAGTGGCAAAGTTGGTTAATAAAACCTATATGAAATGAATAAGTAATACAAACCAAGACAAAGTTCTTCTATGGCAGTATGTGTGCAAATGCTTCTTAAAGATGTTCTACATGAAAGAACAGAAGAGATATCATATTTATAATCCAGTTGCTCTCCCTGTTAACATTGCGAGGATTAATACTACACTGGCTGCAAAACTCATTTCTGCAATCTGCCAAGTAGTACATGTATTACTACATGCTTTTCAAATGATATTTTGCTAATTATCAGTATTTATTGTACCACAGTTATGCTTTTTATTGATATTAATATACTTCCTTAACGTGTTTTAATATTTATTTATACAATTCTGTACAATAATCTGAGATGTGGGTTTTTTCCACCACAATATCTAACAACTCTTGGAGACCATGCTGTGACAAAATACTAGTGAGAATTTTTTTGTTTTCAGTATTGTGTTGATTCTGGGCCCTTTTTAAAGCAGTATAGTGGCTATGCAGAAGAAATAGACATTAGTAAATATCACAGCTTGATATTTGAGCCCAGGAGTTGCCAAAAAAAGTTATTACAAATTAAGCAATTCAGACAGTAGACAGAAGCAAAGAAAAGTTTGGTGTTTCACTATACAGAGGTATATGGGTTAATTCTTTATGGTGAGGATGCACTACGCTCTAAATTGGCGTGCATACTGAGGTGAAGAGAATATTTGCCAAGGAATGTTGGGGAGCAATGCCCAGTCATGGCAAGTTAGATTGTTGAATAAAGTTTGTGATGTGGAGTTAGGTTGGTTTATTAGTTTGGGCATATATTACGATCACCACTGGGGTTTTGGATTGTGTGAATTCCCTTTTTTTTTTTTTTTTCATGTCAGTGTGTTGACTTTCAACTATGGCAGGCACATTTTCATTAAGTAATTTTAAGCGCTCATCCTATTTCATCCTGTTTTATCCCCATAATTCCCCTGATATACTTTGTACCCTCCCATGCTATTGCGACTATGAAGTCAAGATTGTCAATGGAAATGGTACTTGGATCTCCTCAACAATTCATTTGCACATGAGACAGTACCCTGAGTCATTGAAATCAGGGAATTTCCAGTAGATTATTAAAATTGTTTCAAAAGCAAGCCACTCCCCTGTTATTCATATTGGCCCACACAAACTGTCCATTAGTGCCAAAATTGTTCAAATTGATAAGTAAGACCATGCCAAAAATAAATAAGAATATTGGGATCAAAGTATCAAATTTGTAAATGACAGACGACATGTCTGCAGCAAAAGAAAATCCATGCATGCACTATAAGGTGAAATCTTTTTTTTTTTTTTTTTTTTTTTTTTTTTTTTTTTTGCTGTGCATCAACAGTTTTGACCAGAATTGTTAATTGATGATCAGCATTACACAATAGTATCATACATCTCTCCATGGTGTGAGTTATGCCTTACAAAGATGGAATGTAACCACACTTGTCATGTTAAATTATTTCACATTAAGTGTTAGAAGTATATGGATCATAAAAAAATGACTGTTTGAATGACATATGGAAACCCACTATGCTGAATCCTGATGCTAAGAATATGCTCGTATGTATTTACAGATTCCCAAGTATATGAAGGATAAGTGGGTAGAATGCCCAGGAGATGTTGGAAAGCTCAGAATTAACAAGTATGTAATTTTTTTTTTTTTTTGGCATATCAGTCAAATATGTTGTCACAATTTCTAATTTACATTTTCATAAACTCTACTGCTAGATGGATTTTTATTTTAATTAGGGCTCCAGGAAAGGTACCAACAGTTACATTCAAGTCCTCAGAAAACTTGATGGATAGCAAGACCCCAAGAGAACACAAATTCATTTTACACAGTGTAAAAGAACAAACATTAGGGGTGTTTTCACATACAGTCTGTAAGTATATATTTTTGCTGTTTATCCCTCTGATATGTTGTCATCAGTGTCAGATATGGTTCTTTTATGTGTTATGATATTTTTATGAATAATTCTACTAATTTCAGCCAGTGGAAGCAGTGATGCTGTAGTTCCAGAGACAGAGAAACTGTTTATGGAAGGGCAGGTCATCCAGAAATTTGAGTGTCAGCCAGTTGGTTAGTGGTCTTGTCAACTTTAAAGATATTATCCAGGTATTGGATATAATGTATCTAATAGAAACTTTTTCCAAAAATGAGTAAAATGCCTTGTTTTGAATTGATATTATGAAATATGGATTTAGCAGGGATAGATTTAAATTTTTGTTTTATTTTTTTAGTGGATACATATTACTTGAACCAGAAGAGAGAAGCTGTGAAGAAGGCAGCCCAGCCATGTCGCCAGTCTATGTTCATCCAGAGGCCTGTCACAGTCTACCGCCCCGTTGCAACTCACAAGCATACTGTAGGTTAATTACTTACTGAACCATATTTTTCATAATTTTTATTCATTTGTAATTGATGTGTTTAAGTTCCTGCTTTGTAATAGGACCCCAAATTTGTATACATTTCTCACCCTATGAAGAATGCTATTTGATCAGTATGAATCTGTTTATAGTGATGCTAATGAGTACTATTGTTTTTTCATTTGTTAAATGGTCCTTATGCAAGGGTAATGGTAAGAGACAAATATGAAAAGCATTTCTAGTTAATCCAATGCTGCTGGAAACATGCAATGTCCACTGTAATTTTGTTTTATGAAATGTGTGGAGACAAAGATGGATCCACAAGTACTCAGCCATCAAGGAGTTAATTAGTAGACCTATGTGACCTCACCAGATCTCCCTTTTCCTTGAGTTTTCAGGGGAAATATTGATTTTCTAATACTATTAATATCAATGTTTTTATAATTATTGACTATATGATTCTTATGTTATTAACAGAACTAATTGAAAATGAAAATGAAAAAGAGTATTGCCAAAGATATAGGAAATGAGCACAGGCAAGATAAGTAGGACCAGTAATTTACTCCTTGGTGACTAAGAGTCGTCTGTGTGTCAACACAATTTATAAACTAAACTCAGTGTGTGCATGGTGTATACGTACATGCCATCCCTGTTAGCATTGGTTAACTTGAGGAGCTACCAAATTTCAAAGAAAAAGGTACATTCATCTGTGCACATGCTATTTCATTTTGTTTCATTCTTTTCATTATTCTAAAAAGGTTCTCTAGTCAAAGTGATGATGCAGGCACAATATAAGTCTGTCCCCATGTACAAGCCAATCTCATAGGAGAGTATTACTAGTGATATTAGGCTACCTTTTAGCCTAAAGCCTTGCACTATTGCAATTTGATATTATTCAATTTAAGGGTTGATGCATCAGTATTATGTAAGCAAAAATATATGTCATATGAGATACATTATAGTAAGAATATTCAACATGTTTTTATGTCTATAAATGAAAAGATGTTGATTAAAACTTATAATAATGTCCTTTAAATTAAACCATTGAAATGTTATAGAGGACCATTTTCACCCCAAAGATTTGAATGTGCACCTAGCTTCAAAATACATAAATTTCTTTCAGATGCGTTTACAAAGGCAATCCTATCACCTGCAGAGGGCAACAACACAATATTCCATGTTTTTTGCCTACTTATTGAAGTTCAGCAACTCACTTTGTCATCCCCTATGGAACAGTAGCCAATTTTCTGTTAATTTTTGTATTTCCATGTGTAAAAATAATGGAATGTTCTAGATTTTTTTTTTTTTTTTTTTTTTTTTTTTTTTTACAATATAGTTATTCACCTTTACATAATTGTTTGAAATTTAATATTGGAAAATGTATGAGTGTGCTCATGTGATTCCTGGGTCTCACCTTGGATGGTGATATGTTTGTTTTTGAGGGGAGCAGTGGTACTCTGCTATTGTAGTTGGGTTAGACTATTACCATGCAGAAAGTTCATAAGGAAATGCAAAAATTAATGGAAAAAGCGCTTGTGTGATCAGGCCTTAAGCAGTGGCACAACACTCCTCTAAAGGCACCACTTTAGTAGAAATAATCACATTTCGATAACCACTACAAGTGTTAATCATTACAACCTGATTTATTGTCTTGTGGTCAGAAAGAGGAAGGAGAGTTACCATATAGTCAATTTGTCTTTTGAAGCTTTGACAAAAACATTCCAGATTTGAGTCACTCATACCATAAGTATGAACACTGGAATGGCAGATACAAGTTTAGAATTAGATTTACATGTGATATTTACAGTTCAAGTATTTTACAAATATAATCTGATTCTCACTCTTTTTCTTTTTTTACTAAAAGATTGAGTTAGAAGAGCGTAAGAAAGCTGAAGGTAAAAAGGCTCGTGATGATAAGGACAAAGTCATGGAGATGCTCTTTGCTGCCTTTGAAAAACATCAGTACTATAACATCAAGGATCTGCAGAAAATTACACGGCAACCAATTGTAAGTTCTTTGAGTATATATTTTAGATAAATGAACAGTTTTGCCCATCTTCTGGGGAGGGAAAATAGTCCCTTTGCATGTACAAAATTGAACTTCAACACCAGTATGAACTATTCAGCCTTTTTAAAGATACCCTCTCCCCTTCCAACAGTGAAGGGGAATACCTCAACCTTGGACCTCAGCCCTCACCTCAACTAATTTTGCATGATCTTTTTTTACTTGCCTTTCATTTTCCTCTTCTACTTCATCCTCTTCAGTCCACATCCTAAAGTGTGAGAGCCATGCTGAAAGGATGAAAAGCTGGCTTTGTGTCAGTCATGAATGGCCTCCAGGAGCCATGGGCACAGTATTCCCTTGGTTAGTTGCATTGCCCTTACCCCATATGGGGACCATGAGGGGTAGACCATTTCTTTTCCCCACTTATATCAGGCCCACCATGGCCAATAATGATTTTTAATCCTTATTAGGGGCATTAAGGCTTGCTCCTTCATCAACTAGCCTATCTAAATTAGAATTTTTGGTTTCCTAACCGCTGCTCCACAGCTCCAACCACTGAATCTAATATTCCCTCCACAACGTTTACTGATGACTCTGTCCATTCTGAACTATCCACCCAGGTCATTAAACAACCTTCAGAATATACCCCTTCCTCTAATCCCAACATTCTCCCTTCCATCTCCTACTGCACAGTCTTCTTCATTGGCTCCCCCTCATAACTACTATTCATAATTGTCCTCCTCCCCACAGTACTACCTCACCCCACACCACCCCATCTTCCTCCCACCCTTGTCCTTCTACTGCTTCCACCTCTGCAAATCTTTTGAGTACTCTCTTTGCCCAGCCAAGTGGGATTCCCCCTACAGCCCCTTACTCTGACAGTACCCTTCTCTTCCAACAATGTCTCCAAAAACAAGTAGGCAAAGTTTCGTTTCGCAATCATTCTGATCATTCATGCTCGTGTACTATCTACCCAAGCTCGTGTACTATCTACCCTGATAGACCTCACTGGCAAACCTATTCCTCCTGAAACCAGCTCCTTGCTTAATACTTGTACTGGAACTGTTTCTGTCTCCCCAACTGATTTTCCTATCTACAACAAGAACTGATCAGACAGTGAAATCCTGCCTGCCTTGTTGACTATGGTGCAGTAGCAATACAATGCTACACTATTCCTCCCAGAGGATGGCCAAGTCTTACACCAATATTGCTGAGATGAGCTTCTGTAGAAATGACCTCCCTCATGAAGTTTATGTTAGTGGAGTGTCCTGCCCCATCCAACCATATAAACCCCTTCCTCATCAATGGCCACTCAGCCAAACAGTGTTGCTCCACAGCCTGCTGCCCTCTATGACCATTCAAATTGCCCAACTCAGTCACCTACATGTGCCAATAATACATTTTATTGGAGCTGCCCTGCTTATAAGCTCAAATGTGAGGAAGCAGTTCTGATTCAAACTAGGTCTCACGCTATGTGAGGCCAGACAAGAAGCACAGTGATTAGGTTTTTCCCCAGTATTTCTTCCCTCAACCCTGAACCATCCTACCTCTAATCCCCCTCTCCCCAAGTCAAATACCTTTTCCAGTCTAAATCCAGATACTCCAGTCTCTACCACTTCTCAGATGTCTACCCCTCCTCTCTTCACTTGTCATACCAAATAACTTAATTGTTTCACTCCATCTTTGCCTACCATATCCTCTCTGACACCCTCCTCTTCCTATGCTCTTCAAACATCCATCCCCTCTTCTCGCAAGACAACTCTTGTTTCTCAGACCTTTCTACCCAACTCTCCTGCAGAAACTCTTGAAGACAACCAAAAATTCATAGACATGACCGAAGAGAATGTTCTGCTTCCTCATCCACCCTCCAATCCCTCTATTTCCATTCCTTCTACATTCAAAGTATTTGCCGATATCCACCATGTGCACCATTCCCTCTTCATTCCCTATTATCTTACCTCTCCCACCTGGATGCTCACATAAATCCTTACTGTCTCAACAGTGTCCTTTTCCAGATCTCTTCCCTCCTGACATTCTTCCTGATACTTCACCATCTTCCCCAGTCCCCTTATTTCATTCCCTGGATTCTTCTCCTGCTACTTCTCCAACAGCTCTTTTGCCAGTTTTCCTTAAACAATGTTCCTAATGATTCCCCAGCTGCAGATACACTCCATTTCATCCAATCGCTGTATGCCCTTAGGCCTTTCCTTTATTAATGTCCAATTTACTTCATTTGCATCCCCCCTTTACCCTTTTCCCTATCACACTATCCTATAACACTATAACCTTTGACATCTAACACATTTTATCATAATTGTTAATTCAATTTTACCCTTTTCACCACAGTACTTAATGATAGTGCTATATGACCTTTGATGTGTAACACATTTATTTGTTTCAACCAATAATGATTTTTAAGGATACACTCCATTCGGAAACACATAGGAATTAATTCGGACAATACACGGGAAGATGCATTCAAATATAGAATATGAAATAAAAATGTCATCATTTGAAAATGTTTGCTTTCATATTTTTAACAGTTGTCATGATGATCACTGATCTTTTTTTCTTTCAACAGACTTACCTGAAGGAGATCCTGAATGAAGTATGTGATTACAATGTCAAGAACCCTCACAGGAACATGTGGGAATTAAAGCCCGAGTACCGGCATTATAAAGCTGACGAGGTAGAGGCTGCAGATGATCCAGGAAGTGACTAAGGATTTAAACTTAGCTAAGGCATTTTTATCATGACTCATAGTGATGAACACCCCTTCCTCACCCTATTGTTTCATTTTTTGCAGTTTGTGTTGTGGTATATACAAAGGGATATATTTGGTTTTATTGTCTTTGAAGTAGGAAGAGAAATTATTATTTTTTAACTGTTTGGATAAGGGATTTTTTATCATGACATAGTGATGAACATGCCTTCCTCAACCCATTTCTTTTTTTATCCAGTTTGTTATGATAGTCATTATTTTTATTATTATTATAATTGTATTTGGAATAGGAAGAGGAATCAGTTTTTTTTAATATATTTTTTTTTTATTACTTTTGGTATATTTTACTGATGTAAGTATAAAGAGAACCAACTTTTCTGTAATAATTTATTAAATTTATTATTGATTTTATGAAGATGAATTTGTGTAAGGCTTCTTACTTATAGCTGCTCCATGTCAAACATGTGCATTTCAAAGTATTAGGCTGTGGTATTATTTTTTTCGTATATTTCTATGGTAATACTAGTACAGTAAGGGGTTTTAGCCAATAGAAAGGTTTGAAATAATGCTTAGATACTTGCATTGGTTAACAAAAGCATTCTAGGAACATCAAGATTATTTATCTACAGTACTTATTTCTTTTTTTTAAGTATATTGTATTTTGACAAGGGTCTTGCAATTTATTATGCATCTTTGTTTCAGTAATCAACTTGTAGTGAGAATATTTCATATAGTGTATTGCATACATTATCAGTTAAATTTGTGCTAACTTTTCATTAATAGTACAAATGGAAATTTAGTATCACCCATTTATGTTAATTGGAAGCATATTGTTCATACAACAAAATACAGTGGATTTTATCTTTGTTGTCGCATTTCATTGTAGAAATATGATGTCCATTCCTTTTTTTTGTATCGATCAGTTTAATAAATTATTTGAAAAGTAGCTTTGTTTCATATTGAAATTAATCCATGTCTGTAAAGGTAGGAAAGGTACTATCCCCCCACATACATCCTAAAAAAGAATGCATTATATTATAAATGACACAAAATAAATCTCAATAGATGCAGAATTGGGATTAAGACTGGCAGTAAAATACAATCTTAAGTTCTGTTATTCCAAAATCGAGAATATGGTCATGTGTCTTTGGTGCATACCTACATCTCATTACATGAAATGGGTTAACAGAATACATTGGAAGTTCAATAATTTTCTTTTACATGATCATGTTTAAATCACTTTCCTAAAATAAAACATTCCTATCACCATTACAGCCAAAAAAAAAAAAAAAAAAGATTACCCAAAGGGTTAAATATTTACCTAAGTGTACAAATAGGTATGAAAATAACTAGAATGAGTTGGGAGGGTGCACTGATAATTAAAGACCAAATAACAGGAAGGTATGTTTTTCTACTACTGAAAACTGTCCTCTCTGGGGTTTTTCATTTTCCAAGCCATCTTTGAATACTCTGGATGGAAACTAAAACTAGTCTCTTCACCACATCACACAATTTTTTTTTCGTCTTTTATAGCTCCTATTTATCAATACCACTCAGGTTTAATGGTTCTCCCACCAATGGTTAATGGTTAATGGTTAAAAGCAAAAATAAATGTGCTAGACATCTAAGGTCATATAGCACTATAGGAAAGTATATTAAAGGAGGGGTGAAGAGTGATAGTTGCTATTCGTCAACTATCTAGAGTGATCTTGAAAGGTTAAAGATCGGTAAAGAAGTTGCTGTGTAAATGGGCTATGGTGGGTTTAGGTAAGGGAATTACATAAGTGTTTCACATGTGTATCCAGGAGGGAGGGAAAATGTGTGTATAGTTGGAGTTGAGGGTGGTGGATTGAGGAGGGGGAATATGAGGGAGTGGAAATGATAGAGGGGATGGAGGGAGGGAGAATATATGTGTAGTTGGAGTTGAGGAGGGTGGATTGTGTTGGAAAGGAGTAGGAGGAAGGATTGGTGTCGGGAGGATGGATATTGGCAGTAGTTGGTGTTGGGGGGGTTGGGTTGTGTTGGGAGGGAGTAGGAGGAAGGGGTGGAGGAATATGAGCAGGAGGGGGATGGATATCGGCATTCACTTAGAGTGTGGAGGTAGCATGAGTTGTGGAATTTTGTGTCTCAAGCATATAGTTTTGGATATCTTCCATAGTTTCTGCAGTGGAGTTGGTTGGAGAGTTTTGTGAGACAGGTTTTCTTATGAGGGGGGGGAAGAGGAGACTGGTGTCTGAGGAATAAAGGTTAAGTTAGGTGGAGGTGAATGTGCAATAGGGGAAGAAGGGGAAGAACGTTTAGTCTGTCTGCTGCAGGTAGTGCGGGGAGGGAGAGGGGATGGTGTTGTGGCTGTAGTTGAGATTGGAGTGTCTGGGTTTTGAGTAGCAAAAGAATTTGACTGGGGGAGGTAGAATGTAGAAATGGAAGTAGGGAAGTAAGTAGGTATAGCCCCACTATTTCAGACTCTACCGGCTCCCTGACCCTAGGCTCTCCTTTGACAACAACTCTGAACACTGAAACTACTACCCACTCCTCAATGCCTACTAGTGCATTACCCACCCAAGCTGAGACTCAATCTCCAGAAGACATTCCTACTCTCCCAACTTCCTCAACTTCATCACCTCTACCCCTACAACCTTCATCAAACACCCCAACCTCCCTTATTACTACCTTACAGCCTTATTCTCCATCTCTCCGTAATACTACCCCCCTCAACAACACTCCCTCTTCCACACGTCCCCATCCTTCTACCACCACCAACTCTACAAATATCTTAAATATTCTATTTAGCCCCGCTAAATGGGGCCAATTTTTCGTGATCCCCCCTTACAGCTCCTTACTCAGGCTACCCAATTCTTTTTCATCAATGCCTCCATTCTGTACCCGAAACGATCTCTCCCGTCTCATAACAGTCACATCTGAAACTGAAGCTATAGCATTATCAAAACTAATTGATCTCTCTGGCAACCCCATTCCTGCATAACCTCATCCAACTCTTAATACTTGTACTGGAACTGTCTCTCATCTCCCCAGCAAATTGCCCAGTCGATACCAAAGATTGGTCAGATTGTGGAGAAGACTTACTCGGCTGCCTCAAAGACCAAGACGTGAAATCAGTACATTGCTTCTCCATTCCTCCTAGAGGACATTGAAAGAAACCCACCATTACCAAAACACTTTCAGTACACATGACCTTCCCATTCGTATCTACATTGGTGGACAATCCCTCCCTGTTTGACCATACCAACCTCCTCCCAAAGCATAACTTTGTTACTTGTGATAATCCTCTATTTATCAATACATTCTGGAGGATACAAGTTTTGATTCTGCAGTGGTACTGTGACCACAGTAATAATAACCACAAAAAAGGAAACCTGGGGAAATTAATGATGAATGCTTATTGTTTAGAGCATTGTCTTTAGAATACAAATGAATATCAATGAACATGTTACAATTCAATATTTGCTATGGTTGATAATGTTGAAGTCAGATCTCTATCTTAAGGATAATAAACTAATACACATGAATGATTAGTCTTCCAAGACATTTATAACAATAGCAGATACTAAGATACATGTTCATAATATATGTACTTTACATAAAGAAGCAACAACTGAAATCCTCTGAAAAAAAAGAGAGAAAAAAAAAAAAAAAAAAAAAAATGGAAGGGAAATATTACCAACTTGGCCTCATTGAAATAAGCAAGGTATACTTTACACAGTATAACCATTCCATCATGATGAAAATCCTAGTGGGCAACTTCCAAGCAAAGCCCTGCCTCATCACCTTTATTGATTGCTAATATTCATCATTTTTTTTTTTTTTTTTTTTTTTTTTTTTTTTTTTTTGGTTTCATTTTTTACCATTTTTTAAACAGTTATTACATAACCATTTTCAAAGAAAAGGCCTGAAATACCTCTTAGCATAAAATATCACACAGATTGATGGGTTTTTTAAAAAATGTGGCAGAGCTAGTGCAGTCATGTTTAACCAATGAGATATCAAATATAGCTAGATAGATAATTATTTAATTAATTTACTCAATACTGTTATACTTACCAGAAGTAAAACCAAATCCCCTCTTCTAATTATAGTAGCTACGAGTTTCTTATCATCAACAGCCTTCAAGAAGACTCTTGTGTAAAAGTCCATTTCATTTTTGGGCTCAATAAGATACATGGATATGGAGTTACCTGGTTATATGTACCTTAGAAATGACCCACCTTTTTAATATTATACATCATAGGATATCAAGACAAATTACTTTCTCCAAACTCTTATACTTGCATTTTCAGTTTACAGAAAATAGAAAAAGAAAAACCTAAATCAAGAAGTAAAAGAATTTTATCAGATCACAGATTTACAGGAGGGAATGTTCAAAATAGAAAAAATACTTTCTTGGCCCAGTAACATGGAAAATTTGAAGACTGATTTTTATTTTTTTTGTCATACAATAACAGCCTTCAAATTGCTCAGTAAATACTGCTTCACCTGCATGAGTAAGGTAGGGAACAACTTCATCCTTACTGTTTACATCAATATATGAAGAGTTAATATTTAGCCTCCTTTTCATGGACAGATGAACAGTTTACAGGTTTCATAATCGTATTTGTTGAGTCATAACAGCATAAAAAAAAAATACATGTGTAAATATTAATTGACAACTATGTCAAATATCAAAATATAGTTGATTTAAGTTTACTATACATTTTCTCTAGAAATCATATTTCACTGTGTTTGTGAACGAACACGCAATTTACGTTCATTCTCAAGAATCTTTGTACATTTCCAAACATCAGCAGTGAGATGGTTTTCTCCACAACTTACAGCTACAAGTCTGAAAAGAAAATTGAAGTAGATATCAAGTTGGAGGAATTTATGATTAAAATTCTCAACTGTTTGTTTAACCCCGCCCCCTTTGCCTTATATTTTTTTTGTTTCGCGAAAGCTAAATTTGGTTCATGGTATTTCAGAACATTTATTTTACACACAAGAAAATGTATACAATTGCATATAAAGCAACAAAAATCTTGTTCATATAAGATAATACGATGTGCAATTAGTTGTACTTAATGCACAGATAATAAAAAGACTATGATACATCAGGTAACAGCTGTGAAGAAGACTGTGAGAGAGGATAAGGGAGGGAGGGAGGGTTGGCTACATGAAATATGCCACAAAGTTCATGAATTCCCACTTAAAACTCACGGAATACCATTCACAAGAAAGTGACAGGTAATATGACTGTAAAACTGGCTCTGGTTGAAGAGGTTCTACAAAGGGAATTGGAAAATAGGGATGATATTGTGGGTGTGGTGGGATGCCTGTATTTGACAGCCTATGCTCAACTGTGGCAAATAACACTGACCAAGGATGACTTTACAAGCCATAATAATGGTGAATAGGACTTTGATGGTTAACCAATTCATGACAGCAGCCCCTAGTGCCTTACTGAACCATGGGATACAGTGTATGAAGAGTCAGTTCCATGAGGAAAAAAAATAGAAGCCTGGGAACCATAAGATTATCCTGCTCTCTATACTCTTCTTAGCTGCAGCATAAATGATTCTTTAGATAATGAGGTTGAAAAAAAAAAAAAAAAAAAAAAAAAAAAAAATAAGCCTACTTTTGACATGCATTTCTCAATGACTGAAGCCAGGACCAAACAAGTGTACTACTGTTTTGTACACACTACTTGGAGCAGGCTTAACATTACATGACATGATAACATTATCCCAGCAAGAGGGATGGTCTGGCATGACATGACAGGACATCATCCCACCGTCAATGAGTTGAACACTTGCCTTAGTTTTAATTTGAAGAGAGCCACCAAAACACTACATGCACTCACCTTGCCAGTATAAGAAGGTTGTGGAGGTCCTCTGCAGAAATACCATTGTCATTCTTCCGGCTGTCAACAAAATCATCTTGCACCATCTGAAGAATTTCAAGAGAGGAATGATCTTTTTAGGCAAAATTTAAATAGATAGCTTTTTGGACAACAACAAATACATATCAAGTTATAATAGCAAAAGATTCAATCCCAGAGGATTAATCTGCAATACATGGGAGTTTAAGATAATAACAAAATTATATTGACTGCATTACCTTACCTTCTTTCCACTATCTTCAGTCAGTAATCTTACCTTCTGCATATCCTCTGAGAGATTATAATTGCTAAGCCTGGCAACTGTTAGGTATATCCGAATCCTCCTCAGAATGTCTGGTGTCAACTGTGCCTGGATGCGATTAAATGCTGCAGAGACTTCTGTGTTGTTTGGCTGCAATCTAATCTCTGCATCACTGAAAATGATAAAATCAATGTAATTCTGCAGTTTATACAATATACTCTCACAAAAAAAACTTTTACTTTAATAGGAATAATCAAAACCAATTACCAAAATCAAGACACACCCACCTACTGATCATTGCTCTTCCCTCAGAGAATATGATGACTGGAATATTGGTGAACTGCTCCAGCTGGTGATACTGGAAATCATAATCAACCTTCTGCCAGTTAATAGCATTGCCCAGGGCTGTCAGGTTCTGCACTCCTTGGGTATCCAACTGCCCAGCTGTTAGGGCTGTCTCATCCAGAACAAGATGTGTATGCTGACTCAGCTGTAGTAGTCCACTGATAAGACGGTTTGACTGGTAGTCCTATATGCAAAACATAGGGGTGGAAAAAAAAGGATTAGAAGGTTAATGAAATGAATCTGCTCCCAAGTCGCCCCCATAAAATATGTATGAGTAAGTTTTCAAAATATACACCTATTGTATTCAAAGTTCCTACATTACTAAAACCTGAAATGTCACTATAGAAACAGGCAAGGGACAGCAGAACAAGGAATCAACAAAACTATGATAAATCAATAAAATACTCAACCCATACAAGGAAATAAATTTAAATTTGGTGTCCATTAGAACCAACAAGTACAGTATACTTAAAGATTTAAGCCATGTGTATAAATATATTCCAGACTTTATTGACTTTATATAGCCTATGTTTGTATTTCAGAAATGTAAAAATGCAAAAGCAGACTGGCATGACTTACCTTCTTTGGCACAAATTTAACCTTATTCATGTTGCTTAAGGTCATTGGGAAGAAATGCGACTGAGTAACAAACAAGCTAAGTAACTGGTAGAGACTGCTGGTGTACTTCTGCTCTTGGAGGCTTTTGCTTATGCCCGACACATTTATGCTGTACTTTCCTAATGCAATAACATCCTGCATAAATAGGGAGATGTGTTAAAAATGTCAGATTTTTCAATTAGTAATACCAACCTATGCAACTTAGAAAACTGAGCTTAAACAAAACATATGATTGGTTCATTTTAAAAAATAGAGAATAATCCAATTTCTTGAACACTCATGACAATTATCTAATACAATACTGGTGGGAAAACATAATGTCCAATGCAATCTTGTTTTTGATAACTGGTTGCATTCAGAGGAATACAGAACAGACACCAGCACTTCACAATATCATACCTGTCTTAGGTATACTGATGAAACCAGGTGGCACACCATCAATTCAGCAGTGAGGGCATCTCCTAAGAAAGCCTCTTCAAGTATTTTCCGCAAAACTTCTCTTGTTTCCCTCATATCTGCTACTATCCCATTGGTGGTGTCACTCTCTACAACATCACCTGGGAGGAGTGGGTTTGTGTGGGGCATCTTGCGTGCAGTTAAAACATGTAACCTGAAAATAATAAGTTTTATGTTTTTAACCAATATTGCCAGTAACCTTTAATGTTTACTATAGTTTTATTTTGTGAAATGTGCTTACATACAGATGGCTCCACAAGTGGCCTGCCACAAACTTTGCCAGAAAGAAAAAACTGTCGTGTAATAATTACATAATAGAAAATATTTCCAAAAATCAAAGAAAAGGGTAAATAGGTGAGATAGTTTGTACTATTAACTGACTCCTTTGTGACTAAACACTTGTAAAGCCATTCATATGAAATGATAATTCATAAAATAAACATGCCATCTCAGTGGTATCTAGTTCATATTGAAAATCTTGCATTACAGACAATAGAAGATTATTGTCTACAGACAAACTTCATAATCTTGTATGTTGTCATGCAACATATCACAACTGTGGAGTATGAATAAAAAGAGAATTAAAATAAATGAATAAATAACAAAAATAACCAAAAACATGTAAAACAAAGAACATAAAAAGAAAGAAAAAATAAAAAAGGAATAAAAATAGAAAGGAATAGAAGTGCAAGATGGGAGAAGCAAACATAAGAGAACAAGACTTTTCACACAACCTACCTAGGAACAAGAGATGGAGGTGGGCATCTTGCAGCATCCTCTTCCACATCCATGAACTCCATTTCATTATTGTCACTGTTGGCATTCTGTCTTGCTAGTGAAGGGTCTACTGACAAGATTCCTACAATCTCAATGACATCATTCAGGGAAAAGCTGACATCATCATAAAGCTGTAAACAATAAAAAAATAAATCATTCATGAATATCAAATAACAATTAGGTAAAACTAAATTTAGAAACGCAATAAAAACACCTTACTTTAAAAATTGTTGATGCAATAATCATTTGGCAATAAAAAAAATATAACTAATCATCAACATTACAATGACAAATCATTGGAAGGATAATATCTTTACATATCAGTTTTTCATGAACAAACCTATATATTTGATGTGTTTAACAACTGCCAAGAAAAAGAAAGAGAAAAAGGAAAAGAAAACCAAAACAAAAAGATTGAAAAAGGGTGGGTGGGGGGGGGGGGGGGGATCTACAGATACAGTAAGCCAAATTAATCCTATTAAGCTGGAATTTTATTTGCCAACACCGTAGTGCCTCCAGATATAACAATATAAACCCTATTATTAAATAAAGAAAGACTTTTTAACAAAGTTTTCCTAATAGGACTGACATAATTATACTTGAATGCACTAGTGTTACATAATGGTGGCTGCAAATTTACACAGCCAGCTGTACATGTCATGTTTACAGGGTGCAAATTAAAAAATCTAAAATTGAAAATCTAAATGAAATAAAAAGAAAAAGGAGGAATGAGAAAAAAATACATAGGATCATTTGTAGAGAAGCACTATGATAACCAATTTCTATTTATTTATCTATCTATCTTTTTTTTTCTCTCTCTCTCTCTCTTCTCCTTCTCCTTTTTGTCTGAACATCTGGTGTGTGTCTAAACTGACAGCAGTAGAAGAGACTGCTTTTCATGGCATAATACCCTGGGTTTGGGCCTCATTTTCTGTTAGTCCTTATTCAACAAATCATGACCTGAGAAAATATGACAATAAGGAACAGTGTTCACTGAAAACAAACATAAAACAAGGTATGAATGAGAAAGACTACCTTGCAGCAAAAGAGATCTATTGTATGTTTCAGTACGTTTTTTCTGAAGTAGACATGATAAAAATGTGTCAAACACATCTCTCGAGCCCTTCAACATGGGAAAACATGGCAGCACTTGTAACACAATTTACTACTGGTTTCAAGGTAAAACAGAGTGAATCAAGTTTAAATGGTAGCAAACTATCAATATATACTGTAAAACACAAACAATCCACTCATACACCACACTAAAACACTCACTCACATATGTATTAGTACACAAGCACTTCCAAACATGACAGGTAAACAAACACAAAGTCTTGTGTCTGGTTTAATTAGGTTCAGTAGCATAGTAAATGTGTGAATGAATAGATGAGTGATGAGTACATACTGCATGTTATATCATTTATATAGATCTATGTAGATATTATAATTGTACAATTTGTACATATTTGATGTACATTGTGTATACTTCCACCTTTTACCTGGCATTGCATGTTTACGTGTCCAACATATAAAGTAACTGTGCAACATATAAAGTAACTTTATTTCCATTATTTTCCTTGCTAAGAATGAAAGCATGTACAAAGGGTGCTTAAATTCAAACTATTCGCAAGCTTTTGAGAGTATTTCCATTTACACATTTATGTAGCAAGAAGGAAACTATACAAATATGTTCAATTAATTTACAAATGCCCATTTACTACATGGAAATAGCCATGAAAAAAGACAAAAAACAGGGGGTTATTTGCTTTGAAGCACAATCCCCTAAAGACAAATACCGGACTTAGCAAGCTTAGTGCAGAATCTTTAAGGCCAAAACATTAAAAATAAAAAATGGATAGACCTCATACTGCCCAATTCTAGAGTTTATACCATTTTTAAAGAGATAGTTCCTTTAACCAATCCTAGCCAAGTATGATAGCAAGGGAAACCACTATCTGAAGCAGGTTTACCTTAAAAAATTGCAAAAGCAATAAACCATTCAGTCACCTTCACTAAACATGGAGTTCCTTTCATGCCTGGTATGGGGAAATTGAGGTCGGGGGTTCCATTACTAGTGGATGCAGGAGTGTGTCTGCTTGTTCCGGCTCCATCAGCTGATGCATTTCCAATATCTGTCCGGAATCGTTTGTTTTCTCCAGACTCTGCAGTCTCCATGCTGAAACAACAGATTTAGAAGTTAATGATATGAAGATCTGGGGGGGGAAAAAAAAAAAAAAAAAAAAAAAAAAAAAAAAAAAAAAAAACTCTTAATGAGAAAGAATCCCATTTTAATGAAAAGCCAAACATAAGGGTTTACGAATGCCTGTATAACTCAAAAAACCTGAATTCTAGAGATTTTTAGAG
>NW_020869981.1:584646-587146 GCF_003789085.1 Penaeus vannamei
TGATAATAATGATAATAATAATAAAAAATAATAATAATAATGATAATAACAATAATAATTGTTACTATTATTATTATTATTATTATAATTATTATTAATATTATCATTACCATCATTGTTAATATATTATCATAAATATTATTAACATTATTATCAATATCATCATTATCATTATTATTGATATTATCATCATTATTATCATATTATTATCATTATTATATCGTCATCATCATCATCATATCTGGTTATTATTATTATTATTATCATTATTATCATTATTATTAGAAAACAAGATTGGTATAGGTAACATTTGATGAATGAAAAGGGAAAGGAAATAATGGATAATTTGAAAATGTATCACCGTAATGCCAACACAAGTGTCAACACAAGTTTTTGTGGATATTCTACTATTACTGTCGTTGTTGATGTTATCGTTGCTGTTACCATTATTATTATTATCATTATTATTATTATTATTATTATTATTATTATTATTATTATTATTATTATTATTATTATTATTATTATTATTATTATTGTTATTATTATTATTAATTATTATTATTATTATTATTATTATTATTATTATTATTATTATTATTATTATTATTATTATTATTATTATTATTATTATTATTATTATTATTATTATCATCATCATCATCATCACCATCATCATTACTACTACTTCTTCTACTACTACTACTACTACTATTACTATTTTACTGTTGTCATCATCATTATTATTATCATTATTATTGCCATCATTAATATTACCATAATCATGACGGTAATGATGTTAACACTGGATAATCGTAATTATTATCGCTACTATATTATTATCATTATTCTAGACTCTTCGTATGTTGTTGTTGTTGATGCCATTAATATTGAAGGTGAAATGATAATGATGTTGATAAAGATGGCAATGATAATGGTACTACTACTTCTACTACTTCTAATACCACCGCTATTACTACTACTACAAGAGATGATAATGATAATGATGATAATGATAATAATAAGTGAGATAATGATGATGCTTATGATAATAACAATGATGACGATAATGGTGATAATGATACTACTCCTACTAAAAGTAATGATGATGATGATAATGATGATATTAATGATAATAACATGAATAAAATTGATCACGATAATAACTAAGTCATTAATAGTAATAATGATAATAATGATGAGGATAATAATAATAATGATAAGGATGATGACGATGGTAATGGTAACAATATTAAGAATAAGAATGAAAATAAGAATAATGTTAAATAATGATGAAAATAATAAGTCAGGATAATATTAAAAAATGATTATAATAATGATTATCGCAATTGTGATAATAATAATGATGATAAAGATAATAATAATAATAATAATGACAATAATAATAATAATAATAATAATAATAATAATAATAATGATAATGATAATAATAATAGTAATAATAATAATAATGATAATAATAATAATAATAATAATAACAATTGACAGTGGTGATAATATTAATAATAATAATAATGAGGATGATAATGATAATGATATCAATTATGACAATAATAATGATTATGATGACGATGGTGATGAAGATAATGATAATAGTCGCCATTGTTGTTATTATTTTTATAAGTATTTCATATTTTCAACATTAATATTATCATCATCATTGTCATCATCGTCATCATTTTTGTTATCATTATTACTATTATTAGTAGTATTAATATCATTACTATCATCTATTTACATTTATTATCATAATTATTGTCATCATCATCATCATCACCACCATCATTATTATCATTTATATTATTATTATTATATCTATTACCATCATCATCATCATTCCTCCTCATCATCATTATCATCATCATAACTATCACCACAGTCATCATAATCATCATTCTTATTATCATTAGAATTGTTATCATCTTTACTGCTATAACATCTATTACTATTGCCACCACTGCTACAATCATTATCATCATCATCATCATCATCACCATTAACATCAATACCTTTATTGTTGTTATTACGAATTTCATTACTGTTGTCATAATAGTTATTGATGCGCGCGCGCGCGTGTGTGTGTGTTTAGATGTCTGTTTCTCTATTTGTCTTTGTTTGTTATATGTGTACACGTGTGTGATTATAATGTTATAATTACACGCTTGGTTGTTTATGCATGTATTTATGTAAACAAAAGTATGGTGTCTATTTTCATGTCATCAGAGTCTATTCTTGGCGTCGTGGCGAAGACACTGAGCTGTTGTTCTCTTCTCAGCCGCGGCTTTTACAAACCCGCCTTTCCTCCTTCAGATGATCCGGGAGATGGAGGGCGGGGTCGGAAATTTCCCACGGACTGACGCCATGCGCGATCCTGGCGGTGTCGCGGCCGCCCCTCAGGAGGAGGGATCGTCTCATTCTACATCGTCATCGTCATCATCGCCTTTGCCCGCCCTGACCTCGGCGCCGTCATCATTGTCTT
>NW_020869981.1:592146-594646 GCF_003789085.1 Penaeus vannamei
CTGCAACGAACAGCGAGAAACGGATCGGCAATGCTATCCGAATCCTTAAGCAGCTTCGTTATCTTCGGATGCCGCTCATTACACAATCGAGACAAGCGGGCGGACTGGCGGCCGGCTCGCCTTGCCCCGGGCGTGATTTGCGGGCGGGGAAAGTGCCGCGTGTGCTTGCGGGATTCAGTGTGCAATGCTGCTGCTTCTTCTATTCCTGAACACATAGGGTTTTTGGTCTATTTTCATTAAATCCCTTTTTATTCCTTTTTATCTCCCCCTTCTCTCTCTTCTTTCTGTCTCCCCTCTCTTTCTTTATCATTTGTCATTTATATTCATCTCTTTCATTTACTATCATATCATGTGTCAGTGTCACTTCATTTACTCCTGGTTTACTGCAATTTGAATAAACAGAATACCAATAACTATTTCTATTATCACTCAGTATCAATACCACAAAAATTACTTTCCTCGTCGCTATCGTTACCATCATATTACCGTTGTTCTTGATGTCGCCTTCGCAACGTTGATTCTATTTTTATCATGTGCTCTGTAGTGTGTACGAGTGTTTGCGTGGCATCTGGCAATCTCACCCCCCCCCCTCCTCGTGCTCTGGCAAGGTCATCATCATCAAGACCTTTATGGCAAGGCAGTGTTGATGACCCTATGAGCCTCGGGGGTTTTGACCTTTGACCTTTCATTTTTACATGTTGCCATTTATTAAGATTCTCTCTCTCTCTCTCTCTCTCTCTCTCTCTCTCTCTCTCTCTCTCTCTCTCTCTCTCTCTCTCTCTCTCTCTCTCTCTCTCTCTCTCTCTCTCTCTCTCTCTCTCTCTCTCTCTCTCTCTCTCTCTCTCTCTCTCTCTCTCTCTTTCTCTATCTCTCTCTCTCTCTGTAGCGTGTGTAAATGTTTTCTTAGATTTCTGATGCCTTTTTTTTATATATATGCTGCCGTGTTATTATAATTCATTTCATTTTCTTTGTTGTACCTGATATTCTATTTCCTGCATGTACTTTTTTGTTGTTTGTCCTTGCAGGTCTCCTCTTTCGCCATTTCATTTAGTTTTTTATCTGCTTCCCTCTCTTTATGGGTAAGAATCAAGCAGAGGAGGATAGTAAATTATCAGAGAGAGAGACTTGAGAGAGTAGAGAGAGGGGGGGGGGCAAGTGAGAGAGAGTGAGAGCAGAGAGAGGAAGGGGGGGAGAAGAGCGAGAGAGAGAGAGGGGGGGGGGCAAGTGAGAGAGAAGAGAGGAAGGGGGGGAGAAGGCGAGAGAGAGAGAGAGAGAGAGAGAGAGAGAGAGAGAGAGAAGAGAGAGAGAGAGAGGAGAGAGGGGGGGAGAGCAAGCGAGAGAGAGAGAGAGAGAGAGAGGGGGGGCAAAGTGAGAGAGAGAGAGAGGAAGGGGGGAGAAGCAAGCGAGAGAGAGAGAGAAAGAAGTGAGAGAGAGAGAGAGGAGGGGGGAGAAGCAAGCGAGAGAGAGAGAGAGGGGGGGCAAGTGAGAGAGAGAGAGAGAGAGGAAAGGGGGAGAAGCAAGCGAGAGAGAGAGAGGTTGAGGAGAGAGAGACAAGGAGAGAGAGAGAGGAAGGGGGGAGAAGCAAGCGAGAGAGAGAGAGGGGGGAAGAGAGAGAGAGAGAGAGAGAGAGAGGGGGGGAGAAGCAAGCGAGAGAGAGAGAGAGAGAGAGAGAGAGAGAAAATTCACCATCCCACCCACCTTCCCTTCGTCGCCGCCCTCATCCACCTGTACTAACGCCTCGTCCCTCCCGCAGGTCCAGCCTCAGCGGCCACCACGGGCTTTCTTCCCGGCGAGGACGCCCTTCCCGACCCGGCGGGCGCGGCGGCCCCGGGCGACGACTGCCAGTGGGCGGAGGACGACTCGGGATGCTTCGAGGGCATGAGCAGCTCCAGTGACCCCTCACGGCGCTCCGCGCTCCTGCAGCCCCTGCCGCCCTCGCCTGCCAGCGACTCCTTTGAGCTCCTCGGTAAGGAAGCCTCAAGCGCGCTTGCGGGCACGCACACTCACGCACAATCTCTCTCTCCCTCTCTCTATTGTTCTCTTATCTCTCTCGCTCTCTCACTCCCTCCCTCCGTCCCCTCTCACTCTCTCTCTTGTTCTTTTATCTCTCTCGCGCTGTCACTCCCTCCCCCCCTCTTTCTCTCTCTCCCTCCCTCTCTCCCTCACCTGAACGGACAGAGAGAAGTAGAGATGCAACTACGTGGGTCGCTTATCAATCCCGTTCGTAGAGTAGGAGCGAGAGGAGGAACGGGGCGATGGCCACCCCTTGTCGCCTGCAAATGAACTGACCCTTTTACTTCCGTTTCTCCCATTCTCCTCAGCGTCCGTGTTCAAGGATAGACTCGCCGAGGAGGTGGATGTGTTCACCCGCTACATGAGGCACATCCAAGACGAGGGGCCGCGTCCTGTGATCAGGTGGGTCGTCTTAGGACTGTCCTCAACCCGTCCTTCTCTCTCGGTTTCTCCTCCAAGTGTGAGGATTTTTTTTTTTTTTTTATTT
>NW_020869981.1:632146-634259 GCF_003789085.1 Penaeus vannamei
ATGGTTAAGGAAGTCCCGCTGTCAGTTTGGGAAGTTGAAGGCCACGATACTCTAAGTAGTTTTCAGATATTCTCTAATCTCTCATGGACAAAGTTCACCTCTCGAGTCCCGCGATGAATAGAGGATGAGCACGTCCAAGGAGAGGCAATGGGTGGCTGTGAAAGTGCCGTTCCCGCGCCTCGGGGGCTGACCACGTGGCGGGAAGACGCGATTGAGGAAAGGAAGGAAGGGAGACGTCTGGGGCGCCGGAGAGGGAGGAGAGGGATGCAGTTGGGCGGGCGGGAGGAAGGGGAATCAGCTGGTGCGAGCGGAGAGGGATGCAGGCGGCGCGGAGAAGGTGAGTGCGGGGGAGGGGGTGTCATGCGGCATGAGATCGTTTTAGAGGAAGAGAAAGTGGACCGTTTTCGACCTTGAAGTGCTAAGCATAGGCGCGATTTGACCAGAGTGATGCACTGTCAACGATTTTTTTTTTTTCCAGCGCGAGATAATTTATAATCACGTTACTTCCAATCCACTGAATGCGAAGACGGACCGATCTCAGGAATCAGGTCAATGACACGAGCCCTTTTCGCGAGCCTGAGACTCCCCAGCCTTTCCTTCTCGTTACCCTCAACAATCGCCGACTTACTGAGGGACTTTCACCTCGCCTCTCGCTGAGCCCTTCGTTCGCGACGGGACCGCGATCTCGCATTCAGATTCCAGCGGGCAATCGGGAGAGAGAAATCGGGAGTCCATGACTTTTTATTCGCGATTAACTAATTCCCTATTCCAAGGTAAAACAAATAGAATACGAACAAGTGCCATTTAGCACACATGGCACCAGCTTATGGTCTGAAGGGCATCCTGTTGAGCACTTGGCCAGGGGGTGTCCGTCATGAACACAAGTGGTTACTTCCTAACAAGTACCCATTTGGAGAGCCACTTGTCGAAGCTTAATCTCTGAGTATCTTGTCAATCATTCGAGGATGTCCATCCCTCCCACACATGCTCGCCAAGAGGCATCCTGACCACGGCGAGGAAGGTGCTGCTCCTGCCGTCTGTTCCCAGGGGCTCTTGGCGGAGCGTTGCATGAGAGACAACCACTATGCGATGGAGGGATAAGGGAGAAGAGAGAGAGAGAGAGAGAGTGAGGTTCATGGAGAGACAATGGATGGCTCTCTCTCTCTCTCTCTCTCTCTCTCTCCTCTCTCTCTCCTCTCTCTCTCTCTCTCTCTCTCTCTCTCTCTCTCTCTCTCTCTCTCTCTCTCTCTCTCTCTCTCTCTCTCTCTCTCCTCTCTCTCTCTCTCTCTCTCTCTCTCTCTCTCTCTCTCTCTCTTCTCTCTCTCTCTCTCTCTCTCTCTCTCTCTCTCTCTCTCTCTCTCTCTCTCTCTCTCTCTCTCCTCTCTCTCCCTCTCTCTCTCTCTCTCTCCTCTCTCTCTCTCTCTCTCTCTCTTCTCTCTTCTCTCTCCTCTCTCTCTCTCTCTCTCTCTCTCTCTCTCTCTCTCTCTCTTCTCTCTCTCCCTCTCTCTCTCTCCCTCTCTCTCTCTCCCTCTCTCTCTCTCTCTCTCTCTTCTCTCTCTCTCTCTCTCTCTCATAGATGAGCAATGAGGAAACGCATTACTGTTAGATCGATGTATTCCTCTGGACATTTATTTAGTTTTTTTTTTAATCGATGGGTAAAGTAGTGGCGATAAAAAGGTTCTCAGGATGAAGAAAACAAAATATCACTTCTCTCTTGCTCTTCCTCTCTCCCCCTCCTCCTCCTGCCTCCTTCCTCTCTATCTAAATGACAGTTAAGTAATCAGTTCTTGCTCTTCCTGTACCCCCACCCCCCTCCTCTCTATGTTTAATGACAGTTAAGTAATCATTTTTGCTCTTCCCTCTCCCCCCTCTCACTTTATCTTTAATGGCTATTCAAAAATTCATCCTTGCTTGCTCTTGACTAATCTACTTAGTGACCATAAAACTAACGTACATATCCGATCGTTATTCTCTGTTTCACGGAAGCAGGGGGAACTTTCTTACCCCACTTAGTTTACTAGCGTGAATCGTTGCTTTCGAAAGATTATGTTTTTTTAATGGGAAAAATAAAATATCCTGGGAAAGTTTGAATTAAAAAAAGGGGGGGAACAGA
>NW_020869982.1:0-10555 GCF_003789085.1 Penaeus vannamei
CTCTCTACGGTCTAATCCTAGAATAAAACAATAAACAAGCTAAAGGATATAAAACAGAAAAAACATAAAACTGAATACGGAAGGTAACTTAAAATCAAATCAAAAATGAGGCGTAAGAACAAACAACACAATACAAAGCACAGAGAACCGCTGCAAAAAATTATAGACACTTTATAAAACATTTATTTATTAATAATATAACTAGTATATAGTATATTAAATAACGACTGGAACTAATAATATACTACTATATTTAATAACTACTAGATTATGAAAACTAGAAATACTCATTTCCATATCAGAACATATTTAAAGTAGACACTATGTAGCCAATAGAACAAGTAAAACACCACGCGACACCCACATTTTTAAGAAGGGCCAGAAGATGGATAGTTTAAAAAAATGTCTAGCTATCACATCATTTTACTGTGTTAATAAGGACAAATTAATTATGCTGAATCACAGGGAGGTCATCGTATAGTGGTCGAAATTTCACAACGGTCAAGTGCGGCGGCAACACTATTGTGGTATGCTTTACCCGTGGATCCAGCTAGGAACTAAACCACTTGAGGGTTATATATCATTACTCAATTGATCCCCTCCGAACCCGTAGAACTTAGACTGCTCTTTAGGACAGGTAGAGTCCCTTCCCCGCGGGGTTCCACAGAACCCGGTTCTTCCATTCTTAACAGACGCACTGGCAAGAATCCTAGCTCTTAAGCTTTGTCTGCACTTCTCGTTGTTGATTGTGCGGCGGAACAATGTAAGAAGGTTGGTTCTCTTTTGATTAATCACTGATAAGATCAATCTTAAACTGTGTGAAAATCGAAACTCTATATTTATAAATACAGTGAATATAATTCTAAATGACAGGGTCGTCATGGAAAAATTAATTTGTATGCAAGATAATTGTTTATGAAAGTATGGCAAGAACCACAGTGCTATAAAATACTTAGAGACTACAAATATAGACCGGTGCCTATGAATAAAAATGTTTAGGACGAACGGAAAAAGTATGGAAAGGAGTCCCTTATTAGGAGATCATATTGAAGGTAACGTGGTATCCGCACTTGCTACTAAGCATTTAATAGGTAGTATATTTTGCGGTAAGAAACAACAAGTTGAACTTCTTGCTCTATTAAAGAGATACATGTTAAATATAAATTCTTAAGAGCGGTAAAAAATGAAAGTATCATCTTCGGGGATACACATAATATCAATAAAACAAAATAATAATTTATTTGGTATTAAAATAAAAATATTGGGGCAGCGGAATGGCAATAATTGCGAGTGCGCGGCATCCTCCTCACTCCGCGAGATAACGCCTTTTTCCTGTAGGCCTGCGGTGTTTTCTGTTCTCGGAGAAGGAGCCACGCAATAGAGTTCTCGCCATTGGTCAAATGGGCGTGGTTTTCAAAGCAACCCCACAAACCACCTTGGAAATCGCAGGGCATTTTAACGCCACCTCGCGGGTCGCACTGGGTACAGTGTTGCCACCTTGAGTTCATCGGTTTTTTATTTCATTTGCCTGTGGGAGATGATTGTATTACCTCCTGGAGTGATCTGTGGGTGTACAGTGTAGCAGATCACTACAACTCGCTTTCTCCCCTTCATCCCTCCCCTTTTCCCCCTTAGGAAATGAGTCTGTAGCACCGTTATAAGAAAGAAAAACTCTCGCAAGATAGGAAAAATAGCTCACTGCCACCACCCATTTAATTTACGTATGGGTACGTTTAGTGTAATGGTTGTGAGGTGATAGTGTAAAGGAAGAGTGTAGGGAACGGAAAGACAGGGAGTGTATGTGTGTGTGTGAGAGAGAGAGAGAGAGAAAGGTGTGTACATGTAGTGTGCGAGAGTACGGTAGACGTGTTCTTTAAGCCGAGAGGAGACATGTGCGGGGGAAGATCTCCCGGACGCAGATTGGTCCCGCGATGCTTTTACGTATTATGATACCGATCTAGTCATTCCTTCGTTTTACAATCCTCATCTTACTCATCGATCACAGTACTGCGAGGGGTCTCTAAACAATCTTAAAAATACTGTTCATTTATTAAAACAAAAACATAAGAATATTAAGAAATAAAACTAAAACGGACTTGAACATAAAACAGACGAACATAAACATAAAACAGACGAACATGAACATAAAACACTAAGGTAAACCTAGAACACGGACATAAAACACTAAAAATGAACGAAAACACAAACGTAAACCACACTAAAACACAAACGTAAAACACACTAAAACACTGATAAAACAAGAAAAAAATAAAAACACGTAAACGCAAGGACACATTAAAATACTTATGAGAGGCACCGGTCTTATGAAATCACTTAGCTTTACTAAAAAAAATCAGAAATGTCTCCTGATACCTCAATTGATAATTCTCACGGCCACTTAGCTCTTACGGAGGCCCATTCCGGGGTTCCTCACAACGTCTGGTTCCTTCTGTGACCCAAAGAGCAATCCCCTTATTCTTGCCTCTCCTGTTTCTTTTTGACTCTGTGGAGCGAAAGAGTAAGTGAGTAACTGAATCTCTCGTTATTAATTTAATGTTTTAAAATATGCCATTAGAAAATTAAAATTAATAAAATAAATACTTAAAAGAATCACAAAAGAAATAAAATAATAAATAGTGAATTAATTAAAAGATAAAACACGTGATTCTTCCTCGTTCACTTTTTCGGCCAATTCTTTTATGTATATTGGTTCCTTGCATTTAGGTGTGGAATAATAAAACACATTTAAAAAGAATGTTTAAAACAAAATAAAACAAAAATAAAACAATAAAAGAAAGGAGGAGGAGTGGCCGCGCTTTCCTTCCCTTGTGCCCCGTTTTCTATGCAGGCGCGCAGCCTCAGGGCGAATTCGCGGCATCCTCACTCGCGGAGATAAACACTGCTAGTTATTGCCCTTCGATATATTTTCCGATTTCTTTTGCGCCTGCGGGAGAGTGATAGTGAGAGGGTTTTTGATGACTTTATTTACGTCGTGGTCACGGCGAAAAACACGTGATTCACGACAACTCCTCCCCCTACAAGCGCGGCAACTCAGGGTTGGCGTGCTACGGACTGCAAAACAGCTGCTCCTGCGGCATTTTTGATGCTGGAATGAGGGCATTGGCGAGGCGTACAGCTTACCAGGCACAACCAGGACTTAGACCTCGAAAAGGAGGGAATTATCTTAATTAGGTTTTACACAGAATTAATTCATGTAATTTAGTGAAGCAAAAGCGAAAAGACCATTATGGTGCACACAACCTGATGACTTACTCCCCATAAGTAAACTTTAACTCACGACCGTGCTGGAGTGCATACTACTCATCCTTCATCGGTGTCCGATCCTCCACGTTGTGCCAGCCCAGAGGGACCAGGTTACAGCAAGGGTCGCCAGTTGCAAAATGACAGGCTTGTTGCGGTCATTCACGACCCAAATCTTAACCCCTTTCTCCGCTCACGTTAACCAAACTACGCGGTATCAGAACCTGCGCGGTCAACCCTGTTACCATGGCAATCATCGTACCTGCCTCGTTTGACACGAGTCCCGAAATGAACTTCCCTGTTTTCGGAGGGCTAACAACCGTCTCCAGACAAAGTATAAGCATAGTACATCAGAACTAGCATCTGGCATTGGCATATGACGCATCGACAAAACCTTGATTGTCAATGATGGATAATTACTATAGCTTAGCTTGATCTTACACCATTCAATGTTACATAATTCCGCATGGGAGAGTGATACGCAGCAATCGAAAGTTAAACCGGCGTTAGGAAGTCCATTCCAAGGAATACACTCCGGGAAAGGTTACATCCTGGGGTACTATGTCAACAGTATGATTACAGGTGATCGCCTCGCTTAGTCGAAAGAGTAAGTTAACATTTTGCAAGGTACGAAAGGAGTGGCCTGAGGCTCCTCGTAACGGTACGGGAGGAAGGAAGAAATGAACGTAGACTTAGCTTTTCTTTCATGGACTCTTTTGATTAGAGGTACCTCGGAGCCTGTATCAATAAAACAGGTGCACAAAACCTGTACTGCTCCAGTAAAAACACTAGCGCAGTCAGTTAAACCTTTATTGTCATGATCACAGCTGGTAGGTATGAGCAGTGTATCCAACTTGCAAGATGACAAACATACACGTACGCGTGAGCGTGCACGTGATTGTGAGGTGAAAAAGCTGTAAGAAAATAAATCTTCACAATTTTGCAAATAAAAAGTTGTACACAAATAAAGTAAATGAATCATACAAATATCAAATAATATTAATACAATATGAGATAGAAATATTAAGAACAAAATCAATAGAAAATTATAAAATACTGCAAGACGAGCATATATGTAAACATTAAACAAACAAATGACTTTATGCCTAATTTCTATTTTCTTATGACATTTCCTGAGTTACTTATCCTGAGTTTATCTTAAAATACTCTTACCAAAAGATAAATTAGTAAAGACTCTAGTCATTTCAAAATGAATAAAGATAACACAACATTATTCTTTGTAATTAACTGAAATAAAAGTTCTTGGTAAAATATAAGAGTAACAATAGGAATGGCACATATCTTATTATATCACATAATTTTCAAGTTAGTATATCACGTAAAGAATAAAGACACACTTTTGTTATTTACCTAATATGCTATACTATTATATAACTTGGATTATTTACTATCTACAGTATTAAAAGTATATTGCCAATCACTTACAGTGTGCTAGGTAACCTTCATAAAAAACAAGAATAATTTAAAAGTCGCGCAGCACAAGGCGTTGTGGCTCTCTAGGGGCATCCTCGACAGATGTCACAGACATACACGCGTTTCACTGTAAGCGGCATGTTCGTAACAACTCTAACGTCACTTAGCCAACTTTACCATAAAGATCTAAATTCTAATTGTTATATACATTAAATCAAATAAATTTTAAAATGATACTAAATTCTTATAATATATATCAGACAAGGAATCTTTGATTCTTTATTACACTCCTGCCTGTGATATCAACAAAATTTGATATCACTAACCTACTAATACTGATTAAATGACAAATAGGAACTGAAATGTGACTTGTTCAAATAAAAAATAGCTACTTAGCACCAGAAACCAAAAGAATTAACTCTGAAATTGGTCTTGTGTACACAACTGGGTTTCCATCTCTCATAACCTTTAACTCCACTTTCCTTACTTTGACATCTTCACTTTGGATAGCTCTTACAACAATTCCATATGGCCATTGTGTACGACAAACACTTCTGTCTTTCAATAACACAACATCACCTTCAGTGAGACTAGGTTTTGCACAACACCATTTTCTACGTTCTTGGAGTGTGTGCAGATATTTTTTTCCAACGATTCCAAAATATTTCTGAGAGGCAGAAACACGTTTCCATTCTGTTTTCAAAAGGTCTTTTGTATCAATTTCTCCTACTGAATCTTCTACATGGTCTATTCCAACTTTCTGAGTAAGAATGGTGGCAGGTGACAAGATGAAAGGGTTTTCTGGATCAGTTGATACGTTTACTATTGGTCGATTGTTCACTATGGCACATACTTCTGCCATGAAGGTTGATAACACTTCATGCGTCAAAGTTTTATAAGGAGTTTCAGCTAGCATTGACTCTAAGATCTTCCGGCAGATTCGAATGAGGCGTTCCCATACACCTCCCATGTGCGATGAATGGGGAGCGTTGAAGATCCATTTAGTGCCTGTTTGGTACAGATGGTCTACTATCTTCTTTTCTTCCACATTTACTGCATCTATCTTGAGGCTATCAGTTGCACCAACAAAGTTGGTTCCTCGGTCAGATCTATACAGTTTAACTTTACCTCTGAGAGCTTCAAATCTTTTAAGTGCATTAATAAAAGCTGAAGAGGACATTTCTTCTACCAACTCAATGTGTATTGCTCTTGTTGTAAGACAAGTGAACAAAATAGCCCACCGTTTAGAATTTGCTGATCCACTCACGAGTTCTGCGTGTCGTTATAGTCCAAGGTCCAAAAGCATCAACTCCAACATTGGTAAAGGGTGGAGTATGTTCTAAGCGATCTGCTGGTAGATCACTCATCAACTGGACTTCTTTTTACCTCGTAACTTTCTACACTGGACACAGGAGTGTAAGATTGATGAGATCAACCGTTTCACGCCTGTAATCCAATATCCACCAGATCTAACAGCTCCTTCTGTAAGATGACGTCCTTGGTGTCGAACACTTTGGTGATAGTGACGTACTATAAGTGTAGAAATATGACTTTTACCAGGCAAAATGATTGGATGTTTCTGGTAACTTCCAAGACTTGATTGTTGCAATCTTCCGCCAACCCTTAACACACCATCTTCATCTAAGTACGGGTTGAGAGCCATAATCGAGGTAGATTTTGGAAGATGCATTTTTGCTTCAACAAGTCTAATTTCTTCTTTGTAAGTTTCCTTTTGAACTGCTTTGATCACAAATATTTCAGCTTTTCTGAAAGACTCTACACTTCTATCAGCTCTACCTTTAAATGATTTGGCACATGCACATCTCTGCAATAAAGCAACAGTATTTACTAGGCGATACCACTCAGAGAACCTTTCAAATCTGTGACACCAATTGATAAATTGTCAATCACACAGGTTTTAGCTGCCTTTACCAGAGCATCTGGCCTTACTTCCTTATCATCTTCTGGTTGAACTAGCTGTGGAGTTTCTTGAGCAAGATCATGACGCCTACTCAAGAATGTTTCAGGTCCTTTCAGCCATATGTCGTCACACGAGAAATCATTCACCATAGAGCGAGTTGCTCGATCAGCTGGATTCACAGATGTAGGAACATAATTCCATTGTTCTGGCTTAGTTGACCTGTGAATACGGTTCACTCTATTCTCAACATACACATAAAATCGTCTTGTTTGGTTGTGGATGTAGCCAAGAACTACTTTACTGTCAGTGTAAAATTTCACTATATCAATTTCTTCATCAAGGTTCTCAAGTACCACTTCACTAAGTTCTACTGCAAGTACTGCAGCACACAATTCTAGACGAGGTATAGTATGCCCATGCAAGGGTGCAATTTTAGCTTTCCCCATCACAAATCCAATTTCTGAACTGCCATCTTCGTGTTCAGTTTTCAAATATGAGACAGCAGCAATTGACTCTTTGGAAGCATCTGAAAAGACATGCAATTCTTTTTTGACTTCTGTGACAAGGATACTGGAACATACATTCTTGGTATTTTCAAACATTGTAAGGTCTTAATACGTCTTTCCAAACTTTCCATTCCCATCCAGTTTTCTGGTAGAGGTTCATCCCAATCAATAGTCCCAGATAAGAACTTTCGCAGAAGCAACTTGCCTAGAACTGTAAGCGGGGCTGCAAATCCTAGAGGATCATAAATGCTGTTGACTGTTGACAGCACACCTCTACAAGTGAAGGGTTTATCTTCTTCTGCAATCCTATAAGTAAAGATATCTGCTTGAAGATCCCAATATAATCCTAAACTTCTCTGCAACGGAAGATGTTCAGCATCAAAGTCCATGTCCTTCAAATCTTGAGAGATGTCGTCACCTGGCAAGGCTGACATGACTTCTTGGCTGTTTGAAACAAATTTGTGAAGTCTCAAATTTCCATAATCTGCTAGACCCTTCTGAGTTCTTGTCAGTAGGTTAATAGCTTCTTCAGTACTTGATAGAGATATCAGACCATCATCAACATAAAAATGTCGCTGGACAAATTTTGTGACGTCTTCACCATATGTACTTCCTGCAGCTTCAGCAGTCTTCTGTAGTCCATATATTGCTACTGCGGGTGATGGACTATTTCCAAAAACATGTCTGGTCATACGATATTCAATAAGTTCTTAACTTAAATCATTGTCTTTGTGCCACAAAAAACGAAGATAGTTTCTGTGTTCTTTATGTACTTCAAATGAATAAAACATCATCTCAATATCTGCTAATACAGCCACTCTGTTCTTCGAAAACGTAGAAGTACACCCAACAGAGAATTATTTAGGTCTGGACCTGTCATCAACACATCATTCAATGATGTACCTCTAAACTTAGCAGCAGAGTCAAAAACACACCTGATACGACTAGGTTTCTTTGGATGATACACTCCAAACACTGGAAGATACCAACATTCTTCATTTTCTTTCAAAGTGGTGCTATTTCAGCATGACCTCTTTCAAAAAGCTTTTTCATAAAGTCTAGGAAATGTTCTCTTTTAACAGAATTGAACTGAAGACTCTTGGCTAGGCTATTGGCACGTCTCACAGCCATGGATTTATTGTTCGGTAATCTTTTCTTTAAGGGCTTAAAAGGTAAAGGTGCACTCCAGTTACCTGCTGGTTCTTTGACAAATTCTTTCTCCATTAACTTCAAGAATTTTGTCTTCTGTGGATTTTCCAGGTTCGTCATCATTTTTGGTTCGGTGAAACACTGTAGAACCAATATCATTTTCCTTCCATGGTGTAAAACCACTGTGATATCTTGTGTCTTCTTGTACACATATACAACTTGGACAAGGCTTCAAGACTGATGGTCGACCATCAGGATTTACATATATTTTCCTTACATTCACATTCTTTGTTGCGTGATGCTTCCCCAGGCAGACTTCACCTACAATTACCCAGCCTAACTTCATCTTCTGGGCAAAGGGGTACCTGGTGGACCTGTTACTTGATCTAGTACATGGTGAGCTTCGGGTAGATCTCTACCAATCAATAATTGAATCTGAGCCTGATCATCAAGAGGTGAAATTTCTGAACCAATGTCTTTGAGGTGTGGATGAAGTCGAGCAATGTTGGGAGTTGGAATCTCAGTCCTATTATTAGGAAGTTCATCACATTCGATGACTGTAGGAAGGCTCATCTGTAGACTACCATCAACAGCTTGTATGCATAGTCCACCAGCTTTCCTTCCTGTCATAACTGAACGGCCAGAGCAACTAGTTATGATGTATTCCTCTGCCACAGAGCGAACATCAAAGAAATCTAAAAGCTCTCCTTTAGCTAAAGATTTGTTACTCTGATCATCTAATATAACATATGACTTCATACGCTTCCTCGGGTTACTCTCATGAAAAACGTAAACTGGCAAAATTTTAGCACAAGACTTTCCAGGAAATTCCTCACATACCCAGTACTCTTGTTGGTCACATTTAAAGCTTGTTCACGTCTGACTCTTTAACAACACTCTGCTCCGGCTTCTCCCTGCCATGAGCCTTAGTACTTGTCTCAGGAACAGACTGAAATTTCTTCAAATGCATAGCAGTGCAATGGTATTTACTTCCACAGTCTTTACAGGTTATGTCCTCTGGACAATCTCTACTTAAGTGGTTCTTCGAGATGCAACACTTAAAACATATTCTATTTTCTTTCAGAAGTTTCTTGCGTTCTTCTAAAGACTTTGACTTAAAGCTTTTACATTCATGTAGAGAATGGTTGGTCCCATGTATTATACATTTAAGGGCTTCTTCATCAGGCACTACAGTCTTCTTTGTAGTTACTTTAAATTTATCTAGCTTTGAAGTCTTGTCTATATGAGATTTTACTTCTGGCTCAAAATTAAATCCTGGATCATTATGGATTTGTGCAACGTCAGAAATGAAGTCTACAAAATAAGAAAAGGGTGGGAATAACACACCTTGTGTTTTCTTGTAGTTGGATGCTTTGTCTCGCCATTTTCCTTGTACTGAAGGAGGTAACTTGTTTATCACAGGGTTTATTCCTGCAGATGTGTCAAAGTGTCCAAACAGTTTCTCGTAAAGTGGATTTTCTTTATGCGACTGTACTTCGCAGAGAAGATCATGCAGATCATACAGTTTCTTGGGATCTCTGAACGTAACCTTAGGAAACTTTTCTAGTTTCTTCTTGACAGATGCTTCAATAATCTCAGGACTGCCATATCTATCTTCAAGCATCTTCCATATCAACTTGATGCACTTACTTGGATCATGTATATTGGAAGTCCTTATACTCTGCGCAAATTTGGACGACTCAGGGCCCAGCCACCGGAGTAAAAGGTCAACTTCTTCCAAAGACGTAACATGCAGATCTTGAATGGTCTGCTGAAAAGTAGTTTTCCAAGGCACATAAGACTCAGGACGATCATCAAATGGACTGAAACGTGCCAGGGAAAGTTCCTTCTTCAAAAGGAAATGCGACAATTCTCCACAACAACTGTTACTCACAGGATTAGCCTTGGCATCACTGGGCTGACTACGAAGAGGTTGTATGACAGGCATAGCTTGTTCCAAAGAAGGGTTGATCAAATTGGTACCTTGTTCTGATCTTCCACGTACTGCTTGACACGACTTAAAGAATCTGCTGCCTCTTGCTGCAGGAGTTCTTGTGAAAGAACTTTCTGTTGTAACTGTACACCAGGTATTCTACCTGAAATAGATGACAACTTATCACTACTTTCTTCACACACTACTCTGTACTCAACTTCAGCCAACTGAGCATTGCGACGAGACACACATAATTCTAATTCTGCTTCAATTTCTGCCTCCTCACACTGTAACTTTGCTTTTCTTTTTTTATTTCTGCCTCTTTCAATGCACTTTCAAGCTTAACTTTTG
>NW_020869982.1:15655-23155 GCF_003789085.1 Penaeus vannamei
TTATAGTTAGCTATATCATTTAGCTATGTGCAAGAAACATAGTTGCATATGTACATATGTATAATCCTATAGAATATCGTTTTATTAAATTGCCTGTACTCCCGGTAACTTTCGATAGTAATTTATGTATATAGATGTCAGTGATGTGACTGCAATATAGTAATGGCGTTTGTCGTAAAACAAATGTACATTATATGAAGATATATATATAAAAAAAAGTCTATTAGTTGAAAATTAACAAAATTTTAGACTATTCTTGTCAACGATCATACCACGTTGAAAGCACCGCTTCTCGTCCGATCAGCGAAGTTAAGCAACGTTGGGTCTGGTCAGTACTTGGATGGGTGACCGCCTGGGAACACCAGATGTCGTTGACATTTTGTTTTATATACTAAACATTTTGTGCATTTCTTTACACTTCATAGCACCTCTTTATATATTTGTTTAAATAAATCATGCGTCAATCAATAAGAAACCTTAAAAGTCGACGCCGTTAGGAAGAACAAGGATAGACAGAAAATGGGTATAAGGGTAACTAAAGTAAAGGCAATTCTGCTTTCCAACATTTGATTCAGTTCCTTCTGTTACTAAAGAGATTTTGATACGGTCTTTTAGAAAATTATTTGTATACTATAATGCTAACAGTGAAGACAATCATAGTAATGATAATCAGATTAGTAATAATATCTATAAAAGAACAAGAATGAGTATTACTATTTATATATCCGATTAAGAAATCACCCACGATTTGTCAATCTCAATCTCAGTGTTAATGCTTGGGGCGCTGATAAGCGAATTACACGCTTATATTATGGTTGGTTGCTTAGGGAGAGGGAAAAGGACTAAGGCGAAGATGGTAGTGTGGGTGTTTGGGAAGGTGCTGGTAATGTGTTTGTTTAGTTAGTGAAAGCGATTAGTGTTTTCGTTTTAATAATAAGTTGGGGGAGCCTGTTCCAGTCGCGTATGGTACGTGGAAAGAAAGAGTGCTTGTAAGAGTCAGTGTTGGTGTGGTATGTGACGAATTTACTGGTGTGTGAGTTCCTTGTGTTGTGTGTGTGTGTGCTGCTAGTAAGTATTCGCGTTTGTTGATGTCTATAAGGTTGTTTGTGATCTTGATTGTAAGTCTGTGTGCTTTTCTTCGTGTCTCGAGCAGCTCCATATTATTATTATTATTTTATGTGAGTTGTAATACCAGGAGTACGTGTGTAAATGTGTGTAATAAACCTGACAGCTCTAGTTGACCTGTTTGAGCTTCTCGATGTTGTGCTTGGTGTAAGGGTCCTATATAGCCGTACAGTACTCTACTGTTGGACGCACAAGTGTATTATAAGCTACGCGTTTGATGTCAGGTGTACAGTTGTGTAGGTTCTTCTCAGAAACCCCAGTGTTCTGTTTGCTTGTTGATGATGAAATCAATGTGTTGAAAGTAAGATTGTTGGTAAGGTGAATTCTGAGGTATTTATATGATGCTGCAGGTGTTAGTTGTGTAGGGTGTAAGTGTAGTGTATTGATGTGTGAGATCTGGTGAAGCGGAGAATTTTACATTTGTCTGGTGTGAAAGACATTTGCCACGATCTTTTCGTGCTGGAGGAGTCTACAGTCGTCTTCGGTTTTTATGGGTCGAAACAAAAGACTGCGTCAGTAAAAATCTAGCAGAAGAGTTTGGTGTCGAAAGTGGAAGGTCGTTAATGCACGTCAAGAAAGCAGTGATCCAGTGAAGAATTGGTCCTGTGATCCCGTAATGTCGTAATTCAAGTATAAGTCTTTTATGGTCTTTTGTGAGTAACTTTGTCAAAGCCTTTGGCAAAGTCAAGCATCATGGCATCAACTTGTTAAGTGTGTCTATCAAAGTTATCGGGTAATGTCATGATGGGTGGTGATTAGTAGAGTCTCACATGATCTTTTGGGCTGAAAACCGTGTTGAGTCTGTAAGGATGTTGTAGGTATCAATGTGATTCATTATGTGTTTATGTATTAGATGCTCAAAAATGTTGCAGGCGATCGATGTGAGGGAGATGTGGCGATGATTTGTGCTGAAGTTGGTGATGTCCTGTGTGATTCCGTCTATGTCGGCTGTGGAAAAGAGGAAAATTGGTCTGCGTCTCTGTTCTTTTCCCAGATTGGAAACTTAGCAAAGTGCGCGGCGGAGTTGTTTAGAAGCAGAAACTGCGCAGCTACACGTACAGATTGATACAAACCCGTGGCTATAATGATTTACATAAATTATTATAGTAATATAAATATTATGGCAACAGCGATTATGTTGATGGTAGCAATCATCTTATGATACTAATGACGGTGATTAAATTGATGAAAATACTAGTATTTTTAACAATAGCAATTAACCAAAAATATTGATAACTATAACAAAAGCAACATAAAACAGAAAAGAACACTAGACTAAAGGTTCAGTAATAATCAGCCTTTCTGCTTATGATTAGCTATATCATTTAGCTATGTGCAAGAAACATAGTTGCATATGTACAGATGTATAATCCTATATATCTTTATTGAATTTCATTTGCACTACCCCGCAGTCTTTACAGACTGCCATAGCTCGTGACAAGTGAGATATAATTGTACTCCCGGTAACTTTCGATAGTAATTGATGTATACAGATGTCAGTGATGTGACTGCAATATGGCAATGGCGTTTGTCGCATAACAAATATTCATTGTATGAGGATGTATAAACAAGTCTTTGAGCATAAATATAACTGACGTTTACCTTCTCCATGTCAACGATCATACCACGTTGAAAGCACCGCTTCTCGTCCGATCAGCGAAGTTAAGCAACGTTGGGTCTGGTCAGTACCTGGATGGGTGACCGCCTGGGAACACCAGATGTCGTTGGCATTTTATTTTATATACTAAATATTTTATGAATTTCTTTGCAATTTATAGCCTCTTTTTATATTTTTAAAAATAAATCACTTGAAATCATACGTCAGTCAATAAGAAACAGTAAAAGTCGACGCCTTCAGGAAAAAGAACAAAGGCAGAAAACTGTTATAAGGGTAACTAAAGTAAATGTAATTCTGCTTCCCAAACATTTGATTCAGTTCCTTCAGTTACTAAAGAGATTTTGCGACGGTCCTTTAGGAGTTTCATTATACCCTATAATGATAACAGTGAAGACAATCATATTAGTAATGATAATCAAATTAGTGATATAAAAAGAACAAGAATATGATTATTACAATTTGAATATCAGTTTAAGAAGTCACACACGATTTTTCTTCATATAATTTGTTATAAATATTAGCATTAAAATATTTGCTGTAATATAATATGCCTCACATATAATATAATTTGCTGAATAATATTGATATGATTTGTTGCAAAAACAACAATATAAATTTACATTGTTATGTATATGTGTGTTTTCGCAATAACTGACGTCATGATTGAGATCGGCATCATAAATTTCCTTACAAATGATGACTATAATTTAATTCATCAAATGATTATTACAAATATAGGTAATTTTCCACTGTGAAGTGCCAACGATCATACCACGTTGAAAGCACCGCTTCTCGTCCGATCAGCGAAGTTAAGCAACGTTGGGTCTGGTCAGTACTTGGATGGGTGACCGCCTGGGAACACCAGATGTCGTTGGCATTTTGTCAAATGTGTTATGCATTTCTTTACAATGTGTAGCAGCTCTTCTTCGATTTGTTTCAAGAAATCCATTAAAATCACACGTCAGTCAATAGGAAACACAGTAAAAGTCACCGTAAATGGAGAGCGGGAGAAGAATACGAGTAGACATCCAGTATTTATAAGGGTAAGGAAAGTAAATGCAGTTCTGCTTCCCCAACATTTGACTCCGTTCTTTCTCATAGTTAACAGATTTTGCTACGGTCTCCTAGAAAAGTCATTGTACCCGACATTGGTAAGTGGTGATACTTGTATTAGTAATGATGATAAAAAGAGTAATGATCTCAAAAGAACAAAGTAAGATTACTGCAATTTCAAGATCAGTCTAATTAAGTCTTAATGTGTTTCGCGCTACATCTTAGAATGAATCAAATTAGCTGTAACATAATTTGCTGTGCATATAGCAAGACGATAATGATAATGATAGTGTTATTAATCCTCATAATGATGATAATGATAATCCTATATTTTTTCTATATAATGGATGATATGCTATTCGTTTGCTGAGTAATAATATGATATTCTCATAATCTGAGTGGAGACAACTGAGTTGGAATTACCTTTCCTCCCGCAAACGGTCGGTTGTTATCGATGCCTAACATTGTGGAGCAGATCGCCGTGACGTGATGGGAATAGCACGGTAATGAAGTTTGATGGTAAAACAAAAGATGCATTCTACTCGAATGAATGATGATTAATCTGTTAGCACTGGCATAAAGGTACGTAATGTTTGTCTAGCCTATGTCAACGATCATACCACGTTGAAAGCACCGCTTCTCGTCCGATCAGCGAAGTTAAGCAGCGTTGGGTCTGGTCAGTACTTGGATGGGTGACCGCCTGGGAACACCAGATGTCGTTGACATTTTATTTTATATACTAAATATGTTATACCTTACTTTAAATTTATTGCACCTCTTCTTATATTTGTTCAAAGAAATCAATTGAAAACATATGCCAAAAAAAAAAAAAGTAAAAGTCAACGCCTTTAGGAAGATGAGCAAAGATAGAAAACGGATATAAGGGTAATTAGAGTAAATGCAATCCTACTTCTGTTACTAAAAAGATTTTGCGGCAGTCTTTTAGAAAATTCAATGTACCCTATAATGATAATAGTAATGATAATCAAGTTAGTAATGACATCTATAGAAGAACAAGCCCATTATAATTGAACTAATACTCTAAGAATTCACCCACAATTTGTCTTAATATAATATGAACATTGATAGAATTTCCTATAATGTAATTCGCTGTACATATATCATCTGATGCATAATAATATTGATAATATGTTTTGCTGCGCAAACAATTTCCAATTCACAATTGACGATGTGATTTGCTGTAGAAACAATTTACAATTTACAATTTTTACATTGGTATGTAAATGTATGTTGTCGCAATAACTGATGTCACGATTAAGATAATCATCATCGCAATATTTATATATATATATTTTTTTACAATAAGTAACATCGTATGATTATTAATCTGTTGAACAATACAAATATAACAACTGATAATAACAAAAATATAACAGCAAAAGAAGTGATATAGAAGCACTCATGATATAAGATATAAGGATGATTGGAAAAACACTCTACCGTGTTGATACAGTGGTAGAAAACCCCACAATACACAAACTAGATTTGTTGAATCGTCCTCGATTCCATCTTCGGGTCTGAGGAGGAAAGGGAGAGGAAGCGGTATAAGAGTAAAGGGAGAAGCGCTTATACCAAGATATAAGGAATATTTAGCATTTCTGTATTATGGTTATTTATAAATAATTTAGCTCTTCCTACTTACAGCAACGATTATGTACAAGAGATACAGTTGCGGGAGTATATAGATCTATAACTACAATATTTTATCATCTAAAAAAATCATTGTGATGTAACTGCCCGATATGTTTGTATAATAATGATAAGCTGCATTACTGGGCTCCAATGTATTTTGTAATTGTACAAGCTGAACAACACCTCTGGGTCGCCCTCCGATTACAATGGAACTTCACCGTAGAGCATGACTATCCTTTTGTATTGAAATGATTAGTTGATATCCTCCCCGGAGGGAGTGGACCAATCCCGGAGGTACTGCAATACCGGGCCGATCCGCGGCAAAGGTGGAGCAAGCCCCTAGCACTTCGCCATTTTCCAAAAATCAGTTTAATATCGTAGATCCCACATGGGGATCGTATCAGATATTAAGCTGATAAGAACAGATACTACACTTTGATCTTAGCCAAAAGGCCGAGAAGCGATACCGAAAGAGGAATGAAATTGAGTCCGAGAAAATGTTTCTGAGGACTTGCTAGTGAAGTACTTAAAGTATAGAAAGGCGTTAACGACATGACGTTGGAAGTTATTTGAATGTTGATTTGCGTATGACAGTGTTTCAAATATGGAAATTCCAAGAAACTGTTGCTGAGATCTCCAACTATTTAATAACTTCATCGGACTTCAGAGAAAATGTTTGTTTGCAAATACATTCGATTTCTTAAATGTAAGGAAACATCTGTATGAAAACCTAAGGACGCGCGTACACATTAATTTACACACACATGTACGGCCTCACTTTCACACCCATAGACACACACCTGCTTTCACATCCAAGTTCTCTTTAGTAGAAAGATATGCCCACACGGGCGTGCATGCGCATTTACAAGCATAAATGTTCGCGCATAAACGTCTATGCATACATACTCGCTAAAACGTACGCATACAGTAACACGCATGCACACGCACACTTGCGTAAATATTCTATGTATATATATAATATATATGTATATAGACATATATTCATATATATATATATATATATATATATATATATATATATAATATTATATATATATACGTATATAAGTGTATATGTGTATATTACTTTGAATTTATACTTAAGTATACCCAAAAACGACAAATATATGATTTTCATTTTATATTGTAGCATAATATATATATATAAAAGAGAGAAATGCATAGCCCAGTGTGCTTTTAATCATTTGAATATTTCATTTATAGAACTATTTTCGTCCATGTTTATCCATATGTACATATGCATTCTAACCTACGAAGAACAGCGATGTTCAAATTCGTAGAATAACAGAAGTACAGATGTAAAAATTACTTATACACATTACTCTACGATATGATAAGGAGAGTTTAACGCTAAATGAATTGGAAGTAGCCTTTTTGTTCTTAAATGCAGTTTTGAATATGAATATCAGTGCATTTCACTAGAAATTGCTTGGTAAAAAAAAAGAAGTGAAGCTTGATATTTGTATAAAGTATTGTAGAGCGTGAGGTGTTTTCAGTGCGAGCGAGCGTGGGTCGGCGCGCGGCAGAGGAAAGCATACTTACCTGGCACAGGAGATACCGTGATCACGAAGGCGGTTCTCCCAGGGCGAGGCTCACCATTGCACTCCGGTGGCGCTGACCCCTGCGATTAACCCAAATGTGGTTAACTCGAGTGCGCAATTTTTGGTAGCGGGGGACTGCGTTCGCGCTATCCCCCTTTTTGCACTAATTTATACACAAATCTTCCACAGTAGACGTACTTTCAAAATGTTCTTCATGCAAAAATACGTAAATACTGTAGCAGGGTTTTGGTTTGAGATATCCTAGTAATTTCCTGTAATGAATTTACTAAAAAGAAAATGTTTAACGTTTCTTATATATTCGTAAATTATCAACTTAGAATACATATATTATCAGAATATGGAATTAATTAAGTCTTTGGGGTGTCCCAAAACAGTAAGATATTCAGTTTTATGCAATACCAAAGGAATGGGTAGTGAGATGACAATAATAAAGTCTAGATACCACTAATATGTCTTCGGAAAGTGTAA
>NW_020869982.1:25655-45655 GCF_003789085.1 Penaeus vannamei
GGGATGGCACATAGCATAAGTTGCGCCGGACTTATATTTACCGTTAAATGGAAAAAAAAAAAACGGCGGCGCTACGCGTCGCGCAGAGATGAAGTCTAAATCGACCTTCTGCGGCAGAGTCGTTTGTTTATGTCTGCATTTTCTATAAACTCGTTTTCTATAAGGTGTCTAGTTTTCTGTATTTCCATTCTCTATACCCGCGTTTTCTCCAAATGTCACGTTTTCTTTGCACTACTTTCAACCAACGTGGAAACATTACCGATTACTAATATTTTAATCCATTATTTAATCCTATTTCTACTAACATTTCCTCTCTTTCTTTTATGCTTATACATTTTAAGTATTGTTCTTTGTAATATATATATTTCATGATTTATATATCGCATGTCGGAAATAAAATGTTCATTACTTGAACACTTTCCGGTAAGCTCTTGACGTGTAAGGACCTAGCAAGTTTTGTGTGCGGTGTGACATGTGGTAAGTTAAAGATATTTGTTTCAATGTTTGTTTTCTATTTATAGGTGTTTTAAAGAATTGAAAAAATAGTGTATCTTTTATCATAGTTGATAAAAAGTGTTATTCAAACATATTTTTTACGGTAGGTACTGACAATACGTGGAGGAATATGCCGGTCACATGCCCTCATATCGGTAGCCCTTAAATGCCCAAAATGCAACATATTCATGTAGATGCGACAAACCCCCCCAAAATGATAAGAGAAAAGTTAGATGCAATTTCACTTCGCCGGGTACTTTGCCAAGCACCTTTTAAAAATGTTGTATCCGGCGGAGAATAAAAGATTTCATTAGTTCCTCTACGCCGCATCTCGTCTATATACTGACGGTTTGAGTTGTATATTATTTAATAATTTTTAAAATAAATTGACATCGTGCGAATAAGCGGTGAGGTGGGAATTATTTTGATATCTTGTGTTCGTTATTTTGGTTAGCATGAAAATATTTTATATTTGTGAAAAATTTGTGCATCGGATATCGGGTTTGCGAGTTGCGCTTGTTTACTCGAGCGGTGTTTCATTTGGTGTCCGTCGGACAAAGTTTAGGTCGTTTTTTTTTTTTTTTTTTTTTTTTTGTATTATACGGCCTTTCTGTTGTTGCCATGACATAAATTTAGGCTCGTCTTTCATATAATTACTAGTTTTATAGATGTTTAAGTGGTATTTATTTTATTTAGATATTTATAGGTTGCTATTGACATCGTGCACCCCCCCCCCGAATGGAGCTTCGTGAACTTGTAGCAAATACCTATACAATTATGTCTCGCAAGAATGTGGAAAAGTAGTCACTGCCACCACCCATTTAATTCACGTATGGGAACGTAGTTTATATGTGAGAAGAATGATAGTGTGGAAGACGGATGTGGGGAAAGGAGCGAGAGTGTGTAAATGTTGTATGCGTGTGTGGTGTATATGTATGGTGCGAGATCACAAAGGTTGGTACGCGTGATATGAGCCGAGGAGAGGCGTGTGCGGGGAGAGAGTCCTCCAACGCAGTCAAGCAGATCACCACATTGATATAAGGAAAAAAAAAAAAAAAAAAAAAAAAAAGTGTTACTACCCTTCCTAGTATGCTTTTCCAACGATCAAGTTCGGGCGTTGATAAAACGAAACATACTTAAATAGTTATTTATTTCGTGATCAACCTAATAAAACAATAAAACAAAGTAATAAAACAGAACAAACATAAAACGAAACGAAGGTATTAAAATCAATCATAAAATGAGGTAAAACACAATACAATAAAAGGAACGATAGCAAAATGAACTTAAAACATTTTTAAAAACGGTAAAACGAACTGGAACAATAAAACAAACGATAAAACAGAAAATACTTAATCCATTAAAATATGAACATAAAACACGGACACAGTAAAACACGCGACAATAAAAAGCCCGAAGATGATAGTTTAAAAAATGCACTAATCACGAGGTCACTTGGTCGAATTAATAGTCTGGCCAATTACTCTTACTACCTTATGTTTAAAATATCCTCACGACCACTTAACTGCTCTTAAGACAGGTAGAAGCCCATTCCGGGGTTCCACAGATTTCTCTTCCTTCTAACAGACCACCGGCAAGAAATCCCCCCTGACTTTGTCTGCACTTCCCTTGTTGATTGTGGGCGGGAAACAATGTAAGAAGTTGGTTCTCTTTTGATTAAAACTGATAAAACAAATCTTAAAACTGGTGTGAAAATCGAAATCTAATTTAAAATAGTAAATATTCAAATCCATAAAAATTAATTAAAATAATTGTATAAAAAGAACCAATGCTAAAATCACTTAGAGTACAATATAGACCACTTGAATAAAAAGTTAAGAAAAAAAAAGTAAAATAATTAAGATAGTTAAGATTTAATAGGTATTTGTAAGAAGTTGACTTCTTGCTCTTTAAAAAGAATATGTATAAATATAAATCTTAAAACGTTGAAAGTATCATCTTCGGGGATACACATAATAAAACATAAAATAATAATTTATTTGGTATATAAAATAAAATATTGGGCAGCGGAATGGCAATAATTGCGAGTGCGCGGCATCCTCCTCACTCCGCGAGATAAACGCCTTTTTCTGTAGGCCTGCGGTTGCTTTCTGTTCTCGGAGAAGGAGCCACGCAATAGAGTTCTCGCCATTGGTCAAATGGGCGTGGTTTTCAAAGCAACCCCACAAACCACCTTGGAAATCGCAGGGCATTTTAACGCCACCTCGCGGGTCGCACTGGGTACAGTGTTGCCACCTTGAGTTCATCGGTTTTTATTTCATTTGCCTGTGGGAGATGATTGTATTACCTCCTGGAGTGATCTGTGGGTGTACAGTGTAGCAGATCACTACAAACTCGCTTTCTCCCCTTCATCCCTCCCCCTTTTCCCCCTTAGGAAATGAGTCTGTAGCAACCGTATAAGAAAGAAAAACTCTCGCAAGATAGGAAAAATAGCTCACTGCCACCACCCATTTAATTTACGTATGGGTACGTTTAGTGTAATGGTTGTGAGGTGATAGTGTAAAGGAAGAGTGTAGGGAACGGAAAGACAGGGAGTGTATGTGTGTGTGTGAGAGAGAGAGAGAGAGAAAGGTGTGTACATGTAGTGTGCGAGAGTACGGTAGACGTGTTCTTTAAGCCGAGAGGAGACGTGTGCGGGGGAAGATCTCCCGGACGCAGATTGGTCCCGCGATGCTTTTACGTATTATGATACCGATCTAGTCATTCCTTCGTTTTACAATCCTCATCTTACTCATCGATCACAGTACTGCGAGGGGTCTCTAAACAATCTTAAAATACTGTTCATTTATTAAAACAAAAACATAAGAATATTAAGAAATAAAACTAAAACGGACTTGAACATAAAACAGACGAACATAAACATAAAACAGACGAACATGAACATAAAACACTAAGGTAAACCTAGAACACGGACATAAAACACTAAAAATGAACGAAAACACAAACGTAAACCACACTAAAACACAAACGTAAAACACACTAAAACACTGATAAAACAAGAAAAAAATAAAAACACGTAAACGCAAGGACACATTAAAATACTTATGAGAGGCACCGGTCTTATGAAATCACTTAGCTTTACTAAAAAAAAATCAGAAATGTCTCCTGATACCTCAATTGATAATTCTCACGGCCACTTAGCTCTTAAGGAGGCCCATTCCGGGGTTCCTCACAACGTCTGGTTCCTTCTGTGACCCAAAGAGCAATCCCCTTATTCTTGCCTCTCCTGTTTCTTTTTGACTCTGTGGAGCGAAAGAGTAAGTGAGGAACTGAATCTCTCGTTATTAATTTAATGTTTTAAAAATACCATTAGAAAATTAAAATTAATAAAATAAATACTTAAAAGAATCACAAAGAATAAAATAATAAATAGTGAATTAATTAAAAGATAAAAACACGTGATTCTTCTCGTTCACTTTTTCGGCCATTTTTATGTATATTGGTTCCTTGCATTTAGGTGTGGAATAATAAAACATTTAAAAAGAATGTTTAAAACAAAATAAAACAGACAAAAATAAAACAATAAAAGAAAGGAGGAGGAGTGGCCGCGCTTTCCTTCCCTTGTGCCCCGTTTTCTATGCAGGCGCGCAGCCTCAGGGCGAATTCGCGGCATCCTCACCTCGCGGAGATAAAACACTGCTAGTTATTGCCCTTCGATATATTTTCCGATTTCTTTTGCGCCTGCGGGAGAGTGATAGTGAGAGGGGTTTTTGATGACTTATTTACGTCGTGGTCACGGCGAAAACACGTGATTCACGACAACTCCTCCCCCTACAAGCGCGGCAACTCAGGGTTGGCGTGCTACGGACTGCAAAACAGCTGCTCCTGCGGCATTTTTGATGCTGGAATGAGGGCATTGGCGAGGCGTACAGCTTACCAGGCACAACCAGGACTTAGACCTCGAAAAGGAGGGAATTATCTTAATTAGGTTTTACACAGAATTAATTCATGTAATTTAGTGAAGCAAAAGCGAAAAGACCATATGGTGCACACAACCTGATGACTTACTCCCCATAAGTAAACTTAACTCACGACCGTGCCTGGAGTGCATACTACTCATCCTCATCGGTGTCCGATCCTCCACGTTGTGCCAGCCCAGAGGGACCAGGTACAGCAAGGGTCGCCAGTTGCAAAATGACAGGCTTGTTGCGGTCATTCACGACCCAAATCTTAACCCTTTCTCCGCTCACGTTAACCAAACTACGCGGTATCAGAACCTGCGCGGTCAACCCTGTTACCATGGCAATCATCGTACCTGCCTCGTTTGACACGAGTCCCGAAATGAACTTCCCTGTTTTCGGAGGGCTAACAACCGTCTCCAGACAAAGTATAAGCATAGTACCATCAGAACTAGCATCTGGCATTGGCATATGACGCATCGACAAAACCTTGATTGTCAATGATGGATAATTACTATAGCTTAACTTGAATCTTACACCATTCAATGTTACATAATTCCGCATGGGAGAGTGATACGCCAGCAATCGAAAGTTAAACCGGCGTAGGAAGTCCATTCCAAGGAATACACTCCGGGAAAGGTTACATCCTGGGGTACTATGTCAACAGTATGATTACAGGTGATCGCCTCGCTTAGTCGAAAGAGTAAGTTAACATTTTGCAAGGTACGAAAGGAGTGGCCTGAGGCTCCTCGTAACGTACGGGAGGAAGGAAGAAATGAACGTAGACTTAGCTTTTCTTTCATGGACTCTTTGATTAGAGGTACCTCGGAGCCTGTATCAATAAAACAGGTGCACAAAACCTGTACTGCCTCCAGTAAAACACTAGCAGTCAGTTAAACCTTTATTGTCATGATCACAAGCTGGTAGGTATGAGCAGTGTATCCAACTTGCAAGATGACAACATACACGTACGCGTGAGCGTGCACGTGATTGTGAGGTGAAAAGCTGTAAGAAAATAAATCTTCACAGTTTTGCAAATAAAAAGTTGTACACAAATAAAGTAAATGAATCATACAAATATCAAATAATATTAATACAATATGAGATAGAAATATTAAGAACAAATCAATAGAAAATTATAAAAATACTGCAAGACGAGCATATATATAAACATTAAACAAACAAATGACTTCTTATTCCTTATACTATTTTATGACATTTCCTGAGTTAATTAAGGCACTTTATAAAAGATCAATAACTAAAGACTAGATACTTTCATTAAATGAAAAGGAAACAAAACATTATTCTTTGGTAAATAACTGAAATAAAGCTTGGTAAAAATATAAGAGTACAATAGGAATGGCACTTACTTATATCACATAATTTCAAGTTATATATCACATAAAAGACACAACTTTGTTATTAACATATGCTCTAACATCTGAACAATACATTATTAACAGTATAATAGTTGACTTACAGTGTGGCTAGCCCAAATCTTCATAAAACAAGAATAATTTAAAAGTACGCAGCACAAGACGTCTCACGTGGCTCTCTAGAGGGGCTCCGCGGATTCACAACAATGCGTTTTTGTAGGGCGTTCGTACAACTCTAACGTCACTGTAGCCAACGTTACAAACTAAATGAAATTAAATAATCATTCTCATGTTAATACATTAAATCAAATAAATTCTTGATCTAAATTCTATATATATAATATCAGACAAGGAATCCTTGATTCCTTTACACTCCCTGCCTGATATCAACAAATTTGATATCACTACTCTAATACTGATTAAATGACAAATAGGAACTGAAATGTGACTTGTTCAAATAAAAAATAGCTACTTAGCACCAGAAACCAAAAGAATTAACTCTGAAATTGGTCTTGTGTACACAACTGGCTTTCCATCTCTCATAACCTTTAACTCCACTTTCCTTACTTTGCCATCTTCACTTTGGATAGCTTACAACAATTCCATATGGCCATTGTGTACGACAAACACTTCTGTCTTTCAATAACACAACATCACCTTCAGTGAGACTAGGTTTTGCACAACACCATTTTCTACGTTCTTGGAGTGTGTGCAGATATTCTTTTTCCAACGATTCCAAAATATTTCTGAGAGGGCAGAAACACGTTTCCATTCTGTTTTCAAAAGGTCTTTTGTATCAATTTCTCCTACTGAATCTTCTACATGGTCTATTCCAACTTTCTGAGTAAGAATGGTGGCAGGTGACAAGATGAAAGGGTTTTCTGGATCAGTTGATACGTTTACTATTGGTCGATTGTTCACTATGGCACATACTTCTGCCATGAAGGTTGATAACACTTCATGCGTCAAAGTTTTATAAGGAGTTTCAGCTAGCATTGACTCTAAGATCTTCCGGCAGATTCGAATGAGGCGTTCCCATACACCTCCCATGTGCGATGAATGGGGAGCGTTGAAGATCCATTTAGTGCCTGTTTGGTACAGATGGTCTACTATCTTCTTTTCTTCCACATTTACTGCATCTATCTTGAGGCTATCAGTTGCACCAACAAAGTTGGTTCCTCGGTCAGATCTATACAGTTTAACTTTACCTCTGAGAGCTTCAAATCTTTTAAGTGCATTAATAAAAGCTGAAGAGGACATTTCTTCTACCAACTCAATGTGTATTGCTCTTGTTGTAAGACAAGTGAACAAAATAGCCCACCGTTTAGAATTTGCTGATCCACCACGAGTTCTGCGTGTCATTATAGTCCAAGGTCCAAAAGCATCAACTCCAACATTGGTAAAGGGTGGAGTATGTTCTAAGCGATCTGCTGGTAGATCACTCATCAACTGGACTTCTTCTTTACCTCGTAACTTTCTACACTGGACACAGGAGTGTAAGATTGATGAGATCAACCGTTTTCACGCCTGTAATCCAATATCACCAGATCTAACAGCTCCTTCTGTAAGATGACGTCCTTGGTGTTGAACACTTTGGTGATAGTGACGTACTATAAGTGTAGAAATGTGACTTTTACCAGGCAAAATAATTGGATGTTTCTGGTAACTTCCAAGACTTGATTGTTGCAATCTTCCGCCAACCCTTAACACACCATCTTCATCTAAGTACGGGTTGAGAGCCATAATCAAGCTAGATTTTGGAAGATGCATTTTTGCTTCAAGAAGTCTAATTTCTTCTTTGTAAGTTTCCTTTTGAACTGCTTTGATCACAAATATTTCAGCTTTTCTGAAAGACTCTACACTTCTATCAGCTCTACCTTTAAATGATTTGGCACATGCACATCTCTGCAATAAAGCAACAGTATTTACTAGGCGATACCACTCAGAGAACCTTTCAAATCTGTGACACCCATTGATAAATTGTCAATCACACAGGTTTTAGCTGCCTTTACCAGAGCATCTGGCCTTACTTCCTTATCATCTTCTGGTTGAACTAGCTGTGGAGTTTCTTGAGCAAGATCATGACGCCTACTCAGGAATGTTTCAGGTCCTTTCAGCCATATGTCATTACACGAGAAATCATTCACCATAGAGCGAGTTGCTCGATCAGCTGGATTCACAGATGTAGGAACATAATTCCATTGCTCTGGCTTAGTTGACCTGTGAATACGGTTCACTCTATTCTTTTGAACACGTAGAAGTACACCCAACAGAGAATTATTTAGGTCAGGACCTGTCATCAACACATCATTCAATGATGTACCTCTAAACTTAGCAGCAGAGTCAAAAACACACCTGATACGACTAGGTTTCTTTGGATGATACACTCCAAACACTGGAAGATACCAACATTCATTTTCTTTCAAAGGTGGTGCTATTTCAGCATGACCTCTTTCCAAAAGCTTTTTCATAAAGTCTAGGAAATGTTCTCTTTTAACAGAATTGAACTGAAGACTCTTGGCTAGGCTATTGGCACGTCTCACAGCCATGGATTTATTGTTCGGTAATCTTTTCTTTAAGGGCTTAAAAGGTAAAGGTGCGCTCCAGTTACCTGCTGGTTCTTTGACAAATTCTTTCTCCATTAACTTCAAGAACATTTTGTCTTCTGTGGATTTTCCAGGTTCGTCATCATTTTTGGTTCGGTGAAACACTGTAGAACCAATATCATTTTCCTTCCATGGTGTAAAACCGCTGTGATATCCTGTGTCTTCTTGTACACATATACAACTTGGACAAGGCTTCAAGACTGATGGACGACCATCAGGATTTACATATATTTTCCTTACATTCACATTCTTTGTTGCGTGATGCTTCCCCAGGCAGACTTCACCTATAATTACCCAGCCTAACTTCATCTTCTGGGCAAAGGGTGTACCTGGTGGACCTGTTACTTGATCTAGTACATGGTGAGCTTCGGGTAGATCTCTACCAATCAATAATTGAATCTGAGCCTGATCATCAAGAGGTGAAATTTCTGAACCAATGTCTTTGAGGTGTGGATGAAGTCGAGCAATGTTGGGAGTTGGAATCTCAGTCCTATTATTAGGACTGTAGGAAGGCTCATCTGTAGACTACCATCAACAGCTTGTATGCATAGTCCACCAGCTTTCCTTCCTGTCATAACTGAACGGCCAGAGCAACTAGTTATGATGTATTCCTCTGCCACAGAGCGAACATCAAAGAAATCTAAAAGCTCTCCTTTAGCTAAAGATTTGTTACTCTGATCATCTAATATAACATATGACTTCATACGCTTCCTCGGGTTACTCTCATGAAAAACGTAAACTGGCAAAATTTTAGCACAAGACTTTCCAGGAAATTCCTCACATACACCAGTACTCTTGTTGGTCACATCTAAAGCTTGTTCACGTACTGACTCTTTAACAACACTCTGCTCCGGCTTCTCCCTGCCATGAGCCTTAGTACTTGTCTCAGGAACAGACTGAAATTTCTTCAAATGCATAGCAGTGCAATGGTATTTACTTCCACAGTCTTTACAGGTTATGTCCTCTGGACAATCTCTACTTAAGTGGTTCTTCGAGATGCAACACTTAAAACATATTCTATTTTCTTTCAGAAGTTTCTTGCGTTCTTCTAAAGACTTTGACTTAAAGCTTTTACATTCATGTAGAGAATGGTTGGTCCCATGTATTATACATTTAAGGGCTTCTTCATCAGGCACTACAGTCTTCTTTGTAGTTACTTTAAATTTATCTAGCTTTGAAGTCTTGTCTGTATGAGATCTTACTTCTGGCTCAAAATTAAATCCTGGATCATTATGGATTTGTGCAACGTCAGAAATGAAGTCTACAAAATAAGAAAAGGGTGGGAATAACACACCTTGTGTTTTCTTGTAGTTGGATGCTTTGTCTCGCCATTTTCCTTGTACTGAAGGAGGTAACTTGCTTATCACAGGGTTTATTCCTGCAGATGTGTCAAAGTGTCCAAACAGTTTCTCGTAAAGTGGATTTTCTTTAAGCGACTGTACTTCGCAAAGAAGATCATGCAGATCATACAGTTTCTTGGGATCTCTGAACGTAACCTTAGGAAACTTTTCTAGTTTCTTCTTGATAGATGCTTCAATAATCTCAGGACTGCCATATCTATCTTCAAGCCTCTTCCATATCAACTTGATGCACTTACTTGGATCATGTATATTGGAAGTCCTTATACTCTGTGCAAATTTGGACGACTCAGGGCCCAGCCACCGGAGTAAAAGGTCAACTTCTTCCAAAGACGTAACATGCAGATCTTGAATGGTCTGCTGAAAAGTAGTTTTCCAAGGCACATAAGACTCAGGACGATCATCAAATGGACTGAAACGTGCCAGGAAAGTTCCTTCTTCAAAAGGAACGCGACAATTCTCCACAACAACTGTTACTCACAGGATTAGCCTTGGCATCACTGGGCTGACTACGAAGAGGTTGTGTATGACAGGCATAGCTTGTTCCAAAGAAGGGTTGAGATCAAATTCTGGTACCTTGTTCTGATCTTCCACGTACTGCTTGACACGACTTAAAGAATCTGCTGCCTCTTGCTGCAGGAGTTCTTGTGAAAGAACTTTCTGTTGTAACTGTACACCAGGTATTCTACCTGAAATAGATGACAACTTATCACTACTTTCTTCACACACTACTCTGTACTCAACTTCAGCCAACTGAGCATTGCGACGAGACACACATAATTCTAATTCTGCTTCAATTTCTGCCTCCTCACACTGTAACTTTGCTTTTTTTTTTTTCTTTATTTCTGCTCTTTCAATGCACTTTCAAGCTTAACCTTTGTGGCTTCAGCTTGTATTCTTTTACTTAACAACAGCTGAGACACTTTCTGCAACTGATTTAGCACTTAATTTCTCCGAGCACTCAGACTTAACTTCTTCAACTGCATATCTTTTATCAAGATATTCTAACTCTTTCTTTATATCACGTATGATCACATCACTTTTTGCTTTGTACTTCATATAATCTTTCCTGCTTTCTTCCGTATTTGTTCTACTCAAATACTCTAAAAACTGATTTACACACCTTGAATAAGAATCTAAGTTCTTTTCAAGAGCTTTCTTATATTCACTATCACTTTCTGCGGCTGCACCGCCTTTGTAATACCTTAACATTAGGTCTTCAACTGTACACTGCACTTGAGAGAGCTGATCCAAATATTTGGTGGTTGTGGAAATGTACAGTTCTCCTTTTTTCTGTAAGGGTCCTTATTCTTGCTCCAGACGGTCTTGTTTCATCTGGGTCTAACTGTGGGTGGGGTTCCTGCTGTGGATCCTCCTCCGCTTCCATTTTAATGTGAACGTCTGCGTTGCTTGTAGTCGACATGCTGAACAATTCTCCTGAAGTTATTCGGCAAGATGCTGAGAGAGACTTTCCTTTGTTGATAGTTGTATAACTCTTCACTCAACAGAAGGCTGACTCTTTTCACTCAGCTTGTTAGATATCTCACTCTTCTCTCTGGGCATAGAAGATGGCTGGCAACTATTTTCACAATAGGCTTGAAGATGGCTAGCTACTCTTTGCACTGTAGCCTTAGAAGAAGGGCACTGTAGCCTTAGAAGAAGCCTTAGAAGAAGGGCTAGGTTTCTAACTCTTTTCACTGTACTGCCTCCAGTAAAACACTAGCAGTCAGTTAAACCTTTATTGTCATGATCACAAGCTGGTAGGTATGAGCAGTGTATCCAACTTGCAAGATGACAACATACACGTACGCGTGAACGTGCACGTGATTGTGAGGTGAAAAGCTGTAAGAAAATAAATCTTCACAGTTTTGGAAATAAAAAGTTGTACACAAATAAAGTAAATGAATCATACAAATATCAAATAATATTAATACAATATGAGATAGAAATATTAAGAACAAATCAATAGAAAATTATAAAAATACTGCAAGACTAACATATATATAAACATTAAACAAACAAATGACTTATTCCTTATACTATCTTATGACATTTCCTGAGTTATTAAGGCACTTTATAAAAGATCAATAACTAAAGACTAGATACTTTCATTAAATGAATAGGAAACAAAACATTATTCTTTGGTAAATAACTGAAATAAAGCTTGGTAAAAATATAAGAGTACAATAGGAATGGCACTACTTATATCACATAATTTCAAGTTATATATCACATAAAAGACACAACTTGTTATTAACATATGCTCTAACATCTGAACAATACATTATTAACAGTATAAATAGTTGACTTACAGTGTGGCTGGCCCAAATCTTCATAAAACAAGAATAATTAAAAGTACGCAGCACAAGACGTCTCACGTGGCTCTCTAGAGGGGCTCCGCGGATTCACAACAATGCGTTTTTGTAGGGCGTTCGTACAACTCTAACGTCACTGTAGCCAACATTACAAACTAAATGAAATTAAATAATCATTCTCATGTTAATACATTAAATCAAATAAATTCTTTGATCTAAATTCTATATATATAATATCAGACAAGGAATCCTTGATTCCTTTACAAAACCCCATTAATTTGAATCATCATCAAAGGTCTACCAGTCTTAATCTTATCAGTGACAGGTGCAGTTTCTTGTTGCTGCGCCCCCACATAGACATCATAAATTGCGCGTTCCCGAGGGATTCGCCGCGCGAGAAGCCGAGAACGGTCGCGTCCCGCGGGCCTCTTGAAAGGGAGAGTTTCGCATTAAATGACCTGTCCGGTTACACGAGTAGCAGCGGAGTAGATCATTTGACCCCTGAACTGGTCTTTGCCTCCCCCTACAATCTTTAGTGTCATGGGTATGCAAATTATGATACGAACAAAATGGCGACTTATGAACGCGTGGCGACATTGCGTTCGCCTTGTTCTCCGTTACTTTACCGTTTGTTCGCACATTCCAAAATCTCTGGGCTGCATCTACGAGCAATTGCAGAGGTTCGTCCTCTTTTAAAGCTAACGCCTCTCGTAGCCACTGGGGAAGACCTTGTAGAAAGATACGCCTAATTAACTCATCCGGCACTCCGATTGAACGGGGGTAGTCTCGCGCGCCCTGGTACACTACAGATTCGACGGTGACAAAAAAGTCAATCGGCGCCTGACCGGAAGCAAGGTTATAATTGTTCAAATGATTGAAGAAATCAATGAATGAACATGTACCCCTGAATTTAGCGCGGAGCTTTTCTTTGAATTCAAGCCATGACACGATACCATCAAAAACGGGAGAATTAATGATCAGGTCGGCGGTACCGCGGCATGAACTACGAGCTGCTCTTATGTACGATTCATCTGATCGCGGCTGTGTCACGTTCTCGATCTGTCTGAGCCATGATTCTACCTCTTGGTTTCTTTTGAGAGGTTGGGATGCTGGTGTATCAGCCCTGAAATGAGGAACTGCCTCTTTGTGAATGACGTACTCAACCTGTGACCGTGCTTCTGTCATTAACGAGTCATTTGTAGTATTTTGTGTCAAGGCTGCGTACTGTGCCTGTAAACTGGCCATCTGCTCACTGAGCTGTTGGAACTTCTGATTCAGTTCCTCATACATCGGCAAATCTAATTGCTCGCGCGACGGCACTTCGCGCGTCGATCCCGGTAACGCGTTATCATCTCTCCGAGGTGAACTTGTTCGAGATGTCCCGGCCATTTTCTCTCATTGCTACGTTTCGATCGTCTATTCATGCGACTCAAACAAGTAAAATCTAAACAAACAAAACGAGCGTGACAAACGCACGATTGTCACGGGCCTAGGGTTGTCAAGCTGACGGCTACTCGTTCGAAAGAAGGTCGCACTTACTGTACTATGCTAATCAAACATCGTTGTATCCCACCGCTGCCAAACATAATATACGGTGCAGGTTGTAGCGACCGTATAAGAAAGAAAAACTCTCGCAAGATAGGAAAATAGCTCACTGCCACCACCCATTTAATACGTATGGGAACGTTAGTGTAATGGTTGTGAGGTGATAGTGTAAAGGAAGAGTGTAGGGAACGGAAAGATAGGGAGTGTATGTGTGTGTGTGTGTGTGTGAGAGAGAGAGAAAGGTGTGTACATGTAGTGTGCGAGAGTACGGTAGACGTGTTCTTTAAGCCGAGAGGAGACATGTGCGGGGGAAGATCTCCCGGACGCAGATTGGTCCCGCGATGCTTTTACGTATTATGATACCGATCTATCATTCCTTTTTACAATCCTCATCTTACTCATCGATCACAGTACTGCGAGGGGTCTCTAAACAATCTTAAAATACTGTTCATTTATTAAAACAAAAACATAAGAACATTAAGAAATAAAACTAAAACGGACTTGAACATAAAACAGACGAACATGAACATAAACACTAAAACTAGAACAAGGACATAAAACAATAAAAATGAACGAAAACACAAACGTAAAACATAAACGTAAAACACACTAAAACACAAACGTAAAACACACTAAAACACTGATAAAACAAGAAAAAATAAAAACACGTAAACGCAAGGACACATTAAAATACTTATGAGAGGCACCGGTCTTATGAAATCACTTAGCTTTACTAAAAAAAAATCACAAATGTCTCCTGATACCTCAATTGATAATTCTCACGACCACTTAGCTCTTACGGAGGCCCATTTCGGGGTTCCTCACAACGTCTGGTTCCTTCTGTGACCCAAAGAGCAATCCCCTTATTCTTGCCTCTCTGTTTCTTTTTGACTCTGTGACGCGAAAGAGTAAGTGAGGAACTGAATCTCTCGTTATTAATTTAATGTTTTAAAATATGCCATTAGAAAATTAAAATTAATAAAATAAATACTTAAAAGAATCACAAAAGAAATAAAATAATAAATAGTGAATTAATTAAAAGATAAAACACGTGATTCTTCCTCGTTCACTTTTTCGGCCAATTCTTTTATGTATATTGGTTCCTTGCATTTAGGTGTGGAATAATAAAACATTTAAAAAGAATGTTTAAAACAAAAATAAAACAAACAATAAAAAAAGAAAGGAGGAGTGGCCGCGCTTTCCTTCCCTTGTGCCCCGTTTTCTATGCAGGCGCGCAGCCTCAGGGCGAATTCGCGGCATCCTCACCTCGCGGAGATAAAACACTGATAGTTATTGCCCTTCGATATATTTTCCGATTTCTTTTGTGCCTGCGGGAGAGTGATAGTGAGAGGGGTTTTTGATGACTTATTTACGTCGTGGTCACGGCGAAAACACGTGATTCACGACAAGTCTGAGAGGACCCCCTCCCCCTTTGGGAGGGGAGGAGGGGGGTTCCCCACCTTTGGAGGGGGAGGGGACCCCCCTGTTTGGAACTTTGGCTCGGTAACAATTACCGAAATACTTTAAAATAGGTAAACTACGTCAACTTATTACATCATACATATACGAACATATGAACACGTCAAAATCCGTTGTAGGAAACAAAGTCCTCAGTAAAATGTAGTCTGTGAATGAATGTCTTTTGTGGACATGATTATACTCTATAGGATCACTTCTATATTGCGATTGCCGGGATTTTCGCCAAGATTCTCGGAATATATTCAACCACGATGAGGATTGTTAGTGTAATCCTCTGAGCGGGAGGCGGTTCTCAAGGTTTGCTTGAGAGTTTTGATGACCGTTCTGACTCGGTTTACCGATGTTCAGAGGAGGATCACACAAGCTGAGTGGTTGGATATCAATCCATAAGAAGTATTCTTTTTTTTTAAACTGAGGAGAAAAGTGCTAATGAAATGTAAAAAAAAACAAAAACAAAAAAAATCTGTTTGCTGCTTCCTTGACTTTCAAGAATCAAAAACTTGAATATCTGTAACTGAAGTAAATAAGTGTCAGCTTATAATGAATGTAAATATCGTGATTTCAAGTTTCAAGCAAGTTTCAATTTAATTGATTTTTTTAATAGGCACTTTTACGATCTTCAATCACAAAAGCACAATGTATGAGTCTTCCTTGTCCGTAGCTGCTTTTGCAATGATTATCATTAGGATCATATGTTGATTAAGATGTTTAAGAGATTAACAATTCAATCTAATTTTTTGTTATTCAATTTCTATTGCAATCATCAATATTGTCACCAATATTATTGATATGATTTTCATTATGATTAACATAAATCATTACTATGACAACTGATTATGTTGATGGTAGCAATCATCTTATGATACTAATGACGGAGATAACGATGAAAATACTAATATATATATAACAATAGAAAATAACCCAAAATATTGATAACTACAGCAAAAACATAAAAATAGAAAAAAGAAAGCAATCAAAATTGAAGCTTTAGTAACCGGCTTTTCTGCTTATGGTTAGTTATATCATTTAGGTATGTACAAGAAACACAGTTGCATATGTACAGATGTATAATCCTATACAATATTATTTTAGTAAATTTCATTTGCATTATTTTATCCTGATTTCTTTACAGAGTGCCATAGCTCATGACAACTGAGATGTAATTGTACTCCCGATAGCATTCGAGTGTAATTGGTGTATAAAGATGTCAGTGATATGACTGTAATATGTCAATGGCGTTTGTCGCAAAACATACACAATATATGGAGATTTATAAAAACATCTATGGGCATAAAATTACCTAACCTTTGTGAAATTGATGTCAACGATCATACCACGTTGAAAGCACCGCTTCTCGTCCGATCAGCGAAGTTAAGCAACGTTGGGTCTGGTCAGTACTTGGATGGGTGACCGCCTGGGAACACCAGATGTCGCTGACGTATTTTATATACTAAATACTTTATTCATTTTTTTTATAATTTATAGCATATCTTTTTATATTTGTTTCAATAAATCACTTGAAATCATACGTCAATCAATAAGAAACTAAAAGTCAACGTCGTTAGGAATAAGAACAAGGATAGACAAAGAATGGATATAAGGGTAACTGAAGTAAATGCAATTTTGCGACAGTCATTTAGAAAATTCTTTGTACTCTATAATGGTAAGAGTGAAGACAATCATATTAGTAATGATATCTATAAAAGAACAAGAATAAGAGTATTACTATTTAAATATCAATTTAAAAAATCAACCACGATTTGTCAATCTCAATCTCATTGCTAATGGTTAGGGCGCTGATAAGCGCATAACATGCATATATGGTGGGTTGTTGCTTGGGGAGAGGGGAAAGGATTAAGGTAAAGGTGTTAGTATCGGTGTTTGGAAAGGTGCTTGTGGTTTTATGATTAGTTTGTAAGTGAAAGCGTTAAGTTTTTTTTTTTTTCCTTTATTTTTTAATGATAGGTTGGGAGCCTGTTCCAGTCGCGTATGGTACGTTGGTGTGGTATGTGACGAATTTACTGGTGAGTTCCATGTGTTGCGTGTGCGTGCTACTTGTAAGTATTCGTGTTTGTTGATGTCTATAAGGTTGTTTGTGATCTTGATTGTAAGTCTGTGTGCTTATCTTCGTGTCTCGAGCAGGTCCATATTATTTTATTTATATGAGTTGTGAGACCAGGAGTACGTGTGCAATTGTGTGTAATAAACCTGACAGCTGTTTGAGCTTCTCGATGTTGTGCTTGGTGTAAGGGTCCCATATAGCCGTACAGTAGTCTACTGTTGAACCCACAAGTGTATTATAAGCTACGCGTTTGATGTCAGGTGTACAATTGTGTAGGTTCTTCTCAGAAACCCCAGTGTTCTGTTTGCTTTGTTGATGATGAAATCAATGTATTGAAAGTCAGATTGTTGGTAAGGTGAATGACGAGGTATTTATATGATGCTGCAGGTGTTAGTTGATGGTTGTGTAGGGTGTGTGTATTGGTGTGTGAGATCTGGTGAAGCGGAGAGTTTTACATTTGTCTGGTCTGAAAAATATTTACCACGATGTTTCCCACTGTTCTAGGACGTCTATGTCTTGCTGGAAGAGTCTACAGTGATCTCCAGCTTTTTATGGGTCGAAATAAGACTGTTGTCAGTAAAAAGTCTAGCAGAACACACGAAAGAGAAGGGGGCCAAGAACGGTGCATTGCGGGACACCAGAAGAGACAAGGACAGGATCAGAAGCTACACCGTCGAGTAGGACACAATGGGTCCTACACCTCAAGAAAGTAGTGATCCATTAGTAGCTCGTGACAATTAATATAGAATTGCCAGTACTCCCGATAACGATCGATTGTAATTCCTGTATACATATATCAGTGTAATATATCACTGTAATATAGCAATAGCAAATATACATTATGAAGATGTAAAAAAGAAAGTCTTTGAACTCAAAACTAACTAACGTTTACTCTTTCCACGTTAACGATCATACCACGTTGAAAGCACCGCTTCTCGTCCGATCAGCGAAGTTAAGCAACGTTGGGTCTGGTCAGTACTTGGATGGGTGACCGCCTGGGAACACCAGATGTCGTTGACATTTTAATTTATGTACTAAATATTTTATGCATTTTTTGCAATTTATAGCACCTCTTTTTATATTTGTTTAAATAAATCACTTGAAATCATACGTCAGTCATTAAGAAACAGTAAAAGTCGACGCCATCAGGAAAAAAAAAACAAAGACAGAAAAGCGGTAATTGGTAACTAAAGTAAATGCAATTCTGCTCTCCAAACACTTGATACAGTTCCTTCTGTTAGTAAAGAGATTTTGCGATGGTCTTTTAGAAATTCCATTGTACCCTATAATGATAACAGTGATAGTAATTGTTTTAGTAATGAAAATCAAATTAGTAATTGTCGTTTAATACAGTGACATAGACAAATAAAATGTTCTTACCTCGTACTTTGATCACCACTCGTCGTGCCCGACACCAAAACAATAGACCAAATCTTAACTATACCCTGTAAACAAACCAAGAAACCACAATTGCGCAACGTTACCGCGAACAAGAAAACTATATTTAATATCTTACCATCCTAACTTTATGTTATACCAACTCACGAAACCCTGCGACCTATCAACGGGAGCTCCCAAACCAGGTTATTTTCGGCAATAACATCGATCGTCTTAGAATAGTATTTATTATGAAAATGAAATTATATATATTTACACAAGTAATTAAATATTCTGATTAAGGAAACCAATATAATCCCACGAGGAATCTTTGAAGTTCGGAGGCTGCGGGCATGGAACTTATATTTCCAGGTTAGTGAAACAAAATTTATATGGTAAAGGTCACACAAGTCGAGGTTTTAAATCAAATATGTGTTTTAAAGAAGAATTACTACAAAATTACTTTACTACAAAATTAACAAGCATACTTTTTTATGGACCTCCTGAATAGCATCCTGAAGAACAGTTTCGTTACCCATTTTACTAGCATAAATATAAGGTCGTTATCATGGAAAAATATAAATTTCATTAATAATCATGTTTCCCTTATAAGCAGGCCTCCCTGAGCCTCGTAATTATCATATGAAGATCAAACTGCATATTGAGTGACTGACTACAACTTCCTATAACAATCACCTTTTCTCCAGTCTATAAAAATGAATATCAGTGGTGAGAGAAATCTTTTAACAATGCAGTGTCTGAATGCAAATTGCGAGATTTATTTATCCAAGTAAATTTTATATCGGACTGCAAATCTTTAGGTAATATCTTTAATATTGTCTTCTATATCATATGCGTAAGGACATGAAGGGTGAATGTTGAATAGATATCTTTTGGATGATTTTATTGCTTATTTACAGGTGTGAGTGCATGACTTGCTCCAAACGCTACCCTACACAACATGCAACAGTTATGTGTGAAGAGCAACATTGCGCAGAAATGTTTCAAAATACCACAGATTTTTCAGCAATAAAAAGACAACATACTTCAGCTCCCACCCTTTAGATTTGTAAAACCTATTCCCACACGCCCACAAATACGAGACCAGGATCTTCACATCAACAGCAGAGGGCAGAACCATCACTACATCACAGACCAGGAACATCACAAGAATTGAGTTGCCGCGCCGTCTGGCGGTAATAAGAGTTAAGGGCGCTACAGAAGACTCACCGTTTTCTTTAACACGTAGCCCAACAAATACAAATCGTTACGAGTCCCCCTCTGAAGAGATACCATTTTCCATTCATCATACCACGTTGAAAGCACCGCTTCTCGTCCGTTCAGCGAAGTTAGGCTACGTTGGGTCTGGTCAGTACTTGGATGGGTGACCGCCTGGGAACACCAGATGTCGTTAGCATTTTATCCTATAAGCTACAGAGGTTCAGCATTTCTTTAAATCTATATTCG
>NW_020869982.1:50655-53155 GCF_003789085.1 Penaeus vannamei
TAGGTAAGTTGATTAAGAGAGAGAGAGAGAGAGAGAGAGAGAGAGAGAGAGAGAGAGAGAGAGAGAGAGAGAGAGAGAGAGAGAGAGAGAGAGAGAGAGAGAGAGAGAATGAGAGAGAGAGAGAGACAGACAGACAGACAGACAGACAGAGACAGAGACAGAGATGGACAGAGAGAAGAGAGAGAGAGAGAGAGAGAGAGAGAGAGAGAGAGAGAGAGAGAGAGAGAGAGAGAGAGAGAGAGAGAGAGAGAGAGGAGAGAAAGAGAGAGAGAGAGAGCCAGACAGACAGACAGAGACAGAGCAATGGACAGAGAGAGAGAGAGAGAGAGAGAGAGAGTGAGTGAGTGAGTGAGTGAGAGAGTGAGTGAGAGTGAGAGAGTGAGTGAGAGTGAGAGAGTGAGAGAGTGAGAGAGTGAGAGAGTGAGAGAGAGTGAGAGAGAGAGAGAAGAGAGAGAGAGAGAGAGAGAGAGAGAGAGAGAGAGAGAGAGAGAGAGAGAGAGAGAGAGGGGAGAGAGAGAAGAGAGAGAGAGAGAGAGAGAGAGAGAGAGAGATAGAAAGAGATAGATACACAGATAGATAGAGATAGATGGACAGATCTATCTGTCTCTATCTATCTACCTATCTACCTATCTATCTATCTATCTATCTATCTATATGGTGTCTAACCAGTGGCCTGTTTGCAGCTTTTTATTGTAGCCCTTCATTGAATTGGCATAGCTGTGCCAAAAATATGCAAGGCAGACAGATACATGCACAAGTTCACCATTCATATGTTGATGGACAAATTATTAGAATAAATACTCCGATATTTTCCTTTTTAATAGAAGTCGTCGAGATGGAGGAATGGTTAACGTCGTGGTCTAGTAATTTGCGGACCCGCGTTCGAGACTGTTCCATGCCAAGTGTGGAATCACACGTAGGTCCATTTTGGGTTTGGGTTTTTCTTTAATTGTTTGAATTCTATTTATTTCATAATTTTGTTTGTGCTGATTTGAAAAATATAGAAATTAAACATAAACACATATCGGAGTAGCAGTAAATATCAAAATATATAAACAAACTACTCTTATCATTATTATTATTTGTAACATCATTATCATTATCACTGTTATTGTTTTATTATTATTACTGTTCCTATTATCGTCATTGTTTCTTCTTTTTCCTTTATCTCTCATTTCGCGGACAAATAGTTTGCTTAATCAACAGTAAATCAAATCTACTTTAAACTAACCTTTAAAGGAACCGTTAAAAATGCCAAAAAATGTGACCTATTGTTCAGATAGATAGATAGATTGAGAGAGAGAGAGAGAGAGAGAGAGAGAGAGAGAGAGAGAGAGAGAGAGAGAGAGAGAGAGAGAGAGAGAGAGAGAGAGACAGAGCCATGGGAGAGAGAGAGAGAGAGACAGAGCCAGGCCAAAGAGAGAGAGAAAGAGAGCCATGGAAGAGAGAGAGAGAGAGAGAGAGAGAGAGAGAGAGAGAGAGAGAGAGAGAGAGAGAGAGAGAGAGAGAGAGAGAGAGAGAGAGAGAGAGACGCAGAGAAAGACAGAGACAATGGCATGGACAGAGAGAGAGAGATAGAGAGAGAATCAATCATCCTGGTATTAAACATAAAACTCTTCCACCTTATTTTAATTTCTTAAGACAGGACATATTTCATTGAAATGGGGCGAAAGCACACACACACACATGTGTATGTAACATTACATACATAAGTGTAATACAAATATTCTCCTAAAAGCTGCAATATAATTCTAAAATACGTTTCCGTGGTGTATCTTATGCAACGGATGCGGGTTCAATCCTCAACGGATACTGTCTACTTGCCAACCCTTTTCTACCTTTCTACTCTTGTTCCTGTCTCTTTCTCCGGTGTTTACAATGCGAAGGAGTATGAAGGAAGTGGAGCGTTTGATTTTGTATTTTTTTTTTTTATTTGCTTTGTTGTTTGTTAGTGTTTATGCGCGTTTTCGTAATTTTGTTATCATTCCTCTCATAATCATGTGATTGTATTAGTAATACGAAAAGCAGAGAATGGGAGGAGGAAGAAGAGGACGAGCAACTGATGAAGCAGAAAAATAAAGATAAAGAAAAGGGGGAAGGAAAGATGTAAAAGAGGCAAATACTGTTTTATTGTCTTGTCTGTTGTTGTTTTCGTTCCATCTTGCTAGTATGGGCAAAGTCACACATGGCCATTTGCACATGCAACAGTTGTCTGTACGTTGGGTTCCCAGGCTACTCTTACATTCCCATGATCCATGTGTCAAGACTTTTTGGCAGACTAAGTGCGCGGGAGGAAATCTGGGTCCATCACTATGATCCAGAAGATAAAGTCCAGTCAAAACAACTCGCACGCCCAAAAACGTGGTACTTTCGGCAGGCAAGGTCATGCTCACAGTGTTTTAGGAGCAGCACAGAGTAGTAATGATGGATTTCGAGAGAGAGAGAGGTAGACAATCAGACAGAGAGAGGAGAAAGAGAGAGAGAGAGAGAGAGAGAGAGA
>NW_020869982.1:55250-60250 GCF_003789085.1 Penaeus vannamei
CTTCTCTCTCTCTCTCTCCCTCTCTCTCTCTCTCTCTCTCTCTCTCTCTCTCTCTCTCTCCTCTTCTCTCTCTCTCTCTCGTCTCTCTCTCTTCTCTCTCATATATTATATATATATTATATATTATATATATTATATATGTATGTATGGTATATTTAGTATGTGTAACTACAATATGTATATGTATATATATGCCAACCCACAACACACACACCACACACACAACACACCACACACACACCATTATATATTATTTTATATAATATATAATATATATTATATATATATATATATATATATAATATATACTTATATATATTCATAAATACACTAATTGTACCTTCTCTCTTAAAATAGATAATTATCTTTTATGCCTTGAGCAGTTTCCTGTATGCATGCGTGTGTAGATTTTCTGAACTATATAATAAACTCTGTGGAATGTATGAATCGTTTTAACGTTTAGGATGAAAAATGAAAGTAAACATATTTTTGAACGATCTGTTGACCATGGTGCTGGCGATGGTACCTCCTTCTGAATGATAAATCTGTAAATAAATTGTAAATTCTAATATATCATTTCTTTCAGCTTATTTAGGTTTTTATGTATTATTTGTTTCTAGAAAAATAATAATAACACTTTCTTTCAATACTTCTAGTTATTATTCCGTTACCTACCATTTGCGCCATATATCCCAGCAAGATACGAAATATTTAGTATCAATCCATAACTTGAAATTAGAATGGTGCCAATTCAATCAGTGCCTCGGATTCAAGGAATTTCAATTCCGTTATTGATTTAGCCATATCAAACACTAACTCAACTCGAAGTACTGAGATATTACGGCCTCTATGCATTCCGTTTAACCAAAACTCGGCCTGGTATGAATTTCCATGATTAATAAACATGTTGGTTGATAAACCTATCGAAAACTGTTGACTTTATTCATGACTTTCAAACTTCCTTTATAGCCAGAAGTCAATTCACGGTTTAAGAGAGTTTTGAGCTGTTGACTTATTGGATGTGATATATTATATCGCATCAATATTAGTCTATTCAGATCTATATCTATCTATGTATATGTAGATAGATAATAAGATATTATAAATAGATAGTAAGAAAGGCAGAGGATATATCTGATACATATACATGAAGGGACTATATATATATTATATATATATATATTATATATATATATTATATATATTATATTATATATGTATGTATATTTACACACACACACACAACACACACACACACACACACACAACAACAAAACACTATTTATATATATATATATATTATTTATTATATATATATATTATATTATATATATTATACTCATATATATATATACATATATATTATATATTATATATATATATATATATTATATTTATTATATTATTATATTATTAATTATTATTATTTATATTATATATATATATATATATATATATATATATATATATATTATATAACATATGCATATAGATGTACATATATTCAAAAAGAGAGTGAGAAGAGAAAAAAAACATAATGTGTTTCAGACAATTGTTTGCAAGAATATCCTCTTAAGCTGTCTCTCAAAGCTTATTTCTCTTTTAGACTTTTGTAGAAAGATGTTTGCATATTAAATTAAATGATATCTTATCGGGTTCGCTTCCCATTGCAAACTGCAGTTCCATTCTGTGCAACATTATAGAGGGTGATTTCAAATAATCTGATTATATGATATACTTTTAGCTGATTATTTATTCAGCTTTGTATGACGGTTCGATTAGCGGTTTTAATAGAAAGAAATCAGAACAGATACGGCTTACTTGTTAACATAGATGAATAAAGATAAGAACATTCACGGCAAGCACAAAATACACATCATGAATGTACAAGCAAATTTAAGCATTCGTGCAAGCCGCATACACAGCACGCGACAAACTAAGCATTTCAAACAAAGAATACACTTACCAATGAGAAAAAAAAAAAAAAGTAAAAAGTAAAAACGATTATGTTAAACAGCTTTGATCTCGATGCTTCCAGGCTCAGCGGACAGACATAGCGAGCATTAGGAAAGCCTGACAATTTGATATTTGCATTAGTTTCCAATGAAAGTTACCGTAAATAACCAATCACGGCGTAATCCCACCTCGGCTGTGGACCTGTAGTATTGTTGTTGGAAGGTCGTGGTGTGGGAGCAGCCACATGTTTGAGTTGTTAAGGATAAACGAATTAGGATCTGTGTGGGTGAGGATAGGATGGGGGCGGGGGGGCGGGGGGGTGCTTGTGGCGCAAAAGCAGGGACGGAAGCGGGGATAGGAGGAGGCATGGGGGTGTTTTGTGGTTTGAGAGTGGCGTTTAGGATGTTTGTCACACGCACACACGTGTGCATGCGTGTGTGTGTGTATGTATATTTACATATACTCATCTATTTCATTATATGTACACTCACACACCGCACACACACACACATATACTATAATATATATATATATAATATATATATATATATATATATATATATATATTTTATTATATTATATTATATATATAGTATATATTCAGCTTATATAACATCTTCAGTTCACACAGCTCCATCACGCACACGACCTTCCTCCCCTGAAGAAACCACCCAAGCGGCCACCTTCGTTTCCCCATGCTTGTGCCGCAGGACGTTCGCCATCGCACCGGAACACAAGCAATTTGACAAGTGATGGCACGGAAGCGAGGACTCCGCCTGCACTTTATATTCCTCTCCCACAGATCCTACGTGCGCGTGCTGTGTGTGTCTCCTGTTGCAATTTGCATGTGAAAAGCGAATACTTCTATCGGTGGGACACGCTTCGAGGCCTACTCTGTTGACGAAAGATATTTTATGTGTATTTGGAGCAAAATGAAAGGAAAGGAAAAAATCTGTAAATTTTGCTTTTCCGTTTTTCCGTTCATAGCCATCTCTGCTATCATCACATTTTTCATCATCCTTATCCTCCTCTTCTTCCTCGTAATCGTAATCTTCATAATTAACATCATTATCATCATTACAATTTTCTTCATTACTAATACCATCATTACCCATCATCATAATCGTACTACTACTACTACTACTAATATTACTACTACTACCGCTATTACTACTACGATGACTTTTTTTTGCTACGAATATTAATACTGCTACTTCCAACACCATTATATCACTAGGGTTAATGTCAATACTATTACTAACTTTACTATTATACTTACTGATGGTATGGAACTTATATCGTATCGTGAAAATCATCATCACTATCTTTAATTTTTATACTCAATATGTCTTATGTATTTTATATCCCTACTGATGTTATATTTTTGCTGTTGTTGTTTTTTTAGTGTTTACCTGAAAAAAATATGCATTCCTAATTCCATTAAGCTAATTCGTTATCTATCCACCTTTCGTTATCTTAGCAGAAATAATCACTAGGAAAAAAAAACCCTGACCATTCCAAAATGCTTTTCGAAATTGCCACCGCGAGACACCACGAGAAAAAATACTTTGATGTAGTTAAACCGTATTCCCGCACTGGCAGAGACATAAACTGAGAGAACTGACCGATATTAGAGAGGAAATGAGGTAATTCTAACCATGTAAGGCTTTAATGATGGGCCATTGAGGATGACAAGTAATTCTGAAATGGATGAACGAAATGGCAGAATATATGGTACAGTTGCGTTTTCGTTAATTTGTATTTTAGTTCTTGCTTTCTTTGCTGTTTTCAATTTAATAGCATACCGGGTACATTTGATCTACTGAATAATTTATTGATTATTTGGTGTACTTTTTGAGCCATGGTTGTGACCTACATATGACAAATATCTCACAATCGTTAGTTTTTGTTTGTGTATAACAATTGCATCTAATCTGTAGAGTTTTTTGTTGTTGTTGATGTTGTTGTTGTGGTTCAGGGTCCGTAAAAAATAACTTGGATATGGTAAAATGCAAACATTTGTATGCCCAGATATACCCTCCACGATCGGTTGTAATATAGTTATTACGTTTCACCAAAGACTCGATTATGTGAGGTGTTTGTTTGTACGTGTGTAACAGATATACAAGAGAGAGAGAGAGAGAGAGGAGAGGAGAGAGGGAGAGAGAGAGGAGAAAGAGAGAGGAGGAGAGAGAGGAGAGAGAGAGAGAGAGAGAGAGAGAGAGAGAGAGAGAGAGAGAGAGAGAGAGAGAGAGAGAGAGAAAGAAGAGAAGAGAGGCGGGGGGGGGGGAGAGAAAGAGGAGAGAGAGTGAGCACAGGTAAAAGAAGAAAACGTTCACCTTGATCAAATCATATCACTCATTCATGCATTCACCCCATAATTGAACGCCCTTGTTCTTCATCAAAATGCATGGATATTCATTTGGACTTTGAAATGTTTTCCTGTTCCAATTTATAGATCGAGTGTTCACATAAAACATGTGCCATGCTCTTTTCTTCTCGTTATTCTTGGTAACAACACGAAAGTAACGTGTATTAGAATTACAAAACAACGCTGTAGTTAAACGTTAGGGAGTGAAGAAGACCTACTAACGTTGAATTATGACTTTGTAGTGCGTCATCTCAGCTGTTTACACTTCAGATAACATGCTATAGTCTTGTAATCATCGTCATCTTTATCAGTGTTATTGCTGTTGTTGTTACAGTTGCTTCTACTATAATGATCATCTATCATTATCATTTTCGTAATCATTATCATTGCGTGTATGTTACACCTAAATCCATGCACGCTGTCTAGCTAGAGTTGAATCTTTGTTAAATTTTATTGTTTTATTGCCCCCTGTTAACAGTCGAGTTCCGGGCATTCTGTCTCGCCAGGGCCGTAGGTTAATGTCTCACATGTTCCCGAATTATTTTCCTGTTTCTCTTTAATACTTTGGTCTCAGCTGCATATTCATGAATAGATTTGTTTTTCTTTCTTTCTCTTTTAGATTTTATGTGTTCTCTTATTGATGTTGATTTATGTAGTGTGGTAGCTATGCATG
>NW_020869982.1:82750-87750 GCF_003789085.1 Penaeus vannamei
ATTATTATTATCATTATTGTTTTTATATTATAATTATTGTTATAATGATTTTTATTAATATTGTAATTATCATTGTTATTATTGTTGTTATTATCATTATTATTACTGTTATTATCATTACTATTATTATTATTACATTACATATTATTGTTATAATCATCATATCATCATCATTATCACAATAAATTATATAATTATCGAGATTATCATTATTGTCAATATTGTCATTATTGATTATATTTATATCATTATTAGTATCGATATGCTTATTGACGTAGTTTTGGATATTTTGCTGCTGATGTTGTTGTTGAGTTCTATGTTGCTATTATCATGATGATAATAGCATTATGTTATTGTATTCCCACTTCCTATTATCGTATTCCTTAATAGCATTACCGCTATTTTGATTATCATTGTTGTTATGATCATTATCATCATCACTGTCAATATTGTCTTCATTATTGTTATTATCATTATCATTATCACCATCATTATGACCATTAATGTTTTCATGATTTTTATTCTTCGTATTATCATTATTATTATCCTTATTATCGTCATTATCATTATCATAGTTCTTATCGTCATTATCATGATTATCATCATTATTATCCTTAACATCCTTACCTACTTTGATGAGGAATACAGAGATTTATTCTTCAGATTCGCGTTTCTTTTGATCCTCAATAAGACTAATTTTATCAACCTATTTATAAATCTATTCATTATATTATTACATTCTTCAATTCTCCAATTTTCTTTCCTCCTCTCCATTCTTTTCCCCGTCCTAAATTAGATATTCCTCTGCCTAATCAGCATAAAGCAGAAACCTCATTATATATTCACCAGTCATATTACCTTTCTCCTGAGAACTCATTGGAAAGAGAGAGGTAGAGAGACTCCGACATAAACCAAATAACCTCATCAACAAATGAATGGCATTACTCTTACGGAGTTGTAATCAGATTCCCAAATGTGACGGAAATATAATCATGACGGAGTGGTAATGAAAGGACCATGACAGGCTTGGGTCATGCGAGAGAAAGCACGACATGTTGGCTCTCTTGGGTGGCGATGTCATGCACACTTGGGGTAGGGTTGGCGTTAAATTGGGAGCGATCGTGTTGGAAAAGAATTGTGGTTTTTTCTCTCTCTCTCTCTCTCTCTCTCTCTCTCTCTCTCTCTCTCTCTCTCTCTATCTATCTATCTATCTATCTATCTATCTATCTATCTATCTATCTCTCTATCTATCTATCTATCTCTTTCTTTCTTCCCCCCACCTCTCTCTCTCTCTTCTTTCTTTCCCCCCACCTCTCTCTCTCTCTTCTTTCTCTTCACCTACCTCTCTCTCTCTCTCTCTCTCTCTATCTATCTATCTGTGTATGTGTGTGTGTGTGTGTGTGTGTGTGTGTGTGTGTGTGTGTGTGTGTGTGTGTGTGTGTGTGTGTGTGTGTGTGTGTGTGTGTGTGTGTGTGTGTTTCTCTCTCTCACTTTCTCTCTTTGCCTGTGTTTTTTTTTTTTTTTTTTTTTTTTGTCTGCATTTGGCCTTTCTTTATGTTTTATTTCTTTCATCCTTTGTATCTCATTCTGTGCATTTTCCTTTTTCTTTGTTCCCTCCAATTTCTCTTTATTTTCTTATTATATCTTCCCACCTTCTTGTTATCTTTCAGAGTATGCCTCGCCTTTCTGTTTTTTTCCTCTCTCTCTCTCTCTCTCTCTCTCTCTCTCTCTCTCTCTCTCTCTCTCTCTCTCTCTCTCCTCTCTCTCTCTCTCTCTCTCTTCTCCACACACACACATGTATATATATATGTATATGTGTATATATGTATTGTGTTATGTGTGTGTGTGTGTGTGTTGTGTGTGTGTGTGTGTGTGTGTGTGTGTGTGTGTGTGTGTGTGTGTGTGTTGTGTGTGTGTGTGTGTGTGTGGTGTGTGTGTGTTGATGATAATCAGAATGAAAGCAAAAATTATATCAATAATAATAAATATAACATTAGTAATGACAACAGTAATAATGATGATAATAACCAAAAAAAATGAAAATAACAATAATGATAATGATGGGAAAAATAATGATAATAATAATGACAGTGATTAAAAAATAATGTTAATAATAATGACAGTGATTAAAAAATAATAATGAAAATTTCAACTTTAAGTATGATAATAAAAATGATAATGGCCAAAAGTACTTAGGGAGCACATACCTCCACCAAGGCAATAGGTTCACTGATACAAGAGAAATACTCACACACTTGAAAATCTACGTTAAATTCACCTCTTTCTCAAGTACACTGATGGCGTCGTAAACGCAATGGGCGTAACTGTGCAAAAGTAAAAAAAAAATAATCCTAGATCTGGATCCTGAGTCCGATCACCACCCTAATTCAATGGAATCTAAGACTCTGGTAAAATTTTCGTAAAGATTAGTTCATAGCTTTTTTAATTGTCCTGCTAATCATCCAAAAAAATAAACAAACGAACTAGCTGACTAACCAACGATGATATAATAATAATGATAATAATTATAGTAATTATGATAGTAATAATAATAATAATAATAATAATAATAATAATAATAATAATAATGATAATAATAAAAATAATAATTATTATTATATTATTATTATTATCATTATCATCACCATCACTATCATTATAATGATGACGATGATGATGATGATAATGAAAGTACTGATAACAAAAACAATAATCATAATCCTCATGGTCATAATTATAGAAGAAGGATATTGATGATGATAAAAATGATAATAAAAAAATTATTACAACAATAAAATTATATTAATGATAATACTAATAATTAAAATGATAACAATGATTCTAATAATAATGATGATAATGATAATTATAATAATAATCTGATAATGATTATGATAATAACAATGGCAACAAGAACAACAAAAACAGCAACAACAACATTAACAAAAACAACAACAACAACAATAATAATAATAATAATAATAATAATAATAATGATAATAATAATAATGATAATATCAATGTCAACAAAAGTAGGGAGAAAGGGAAAAAAAACAAAGAAATAACAGAAGAGAAATAAAAGAAATAAAAGAGGAAAAAGAAAATGGCAAAGAAGAAAGAAACAAAAACACGCTGATCAGCACAAGCCACCGTCTTGAGCAGTTCCCAAGGCCCTCGACTGAAGAAAAGTTCGCAAAATACATAAAGGAGAGAGCAATTCCTTCACGGGCGCCGAGCAGGGACCCCGATTGGGATTAATACGTCGTGAAAATTAACGGTCCGATGACGTAATACTTTCGTCGTCACTGCCCGGGCATGAAGCAACCCATCAGACGCACGCGGAGAGGAGGTGGCTTTGCGAGGCGAGAATCCTACGAGGTTGGGGGGGGGGGAGTATAGGAGGAGAGGGGATATTGGGGGGGGGAGGTGTATTGGAGTGAAGATGAGGGAGAGGGGATATTGAGTGGGGGGTGAGGGGGGCTCTAGGTGAGGTGTATTGAGGTGAAGATGAGGGATGGGGTATATTGAGGGGGCTCTGGGTGAGGTGTATTAGGGTGAAGATGAGGGATAAGGGATATTGAGGGGGGAGGTGAGGTGTATTGGAGGGAAGGTGAGGGAGAGGCGCTATTGAGGGGGGGGGGGGGCTTTGGGTGAGGTGTATTAGGGTGAAGATGAGGGATAAGGGATTGAGGGGGAGGTGAGGTGTATTGGAGGGAAGGTGAGGGAGAGGCGATATTGAGGGGGGGGGGGGGCTTTGGGTGAGGTGTATTGGGGTGAAGATGAGGCAGAGTGGATTTGGGGGTGAAGAGAGGGTCTTTGGGAAAGGAATATGGAATATGAAGGTGAGGGGGTATTGGGGTGAGGAGAAAGGGGGGAACTAGAGTATCAGGGTGAGGAAGTGGGGATTTGGGTGAGGGAGAAGGGATGGTGAAGGCCGGGAGAGGAAAGAAGCTAGAGGTCATGTCAGAGGGTCAGAGGGAGGGGGTACCTGTTGAAGTTTGAAGGACCTCATGAGGGTAGGAGGCCAGTGAGTTCCAGGAAGTGAGAAGGAAGGAAGGAGGGACTAGGAAGAGGTAAAAGATGAATGAGGAAGCGTTGTTAGGGTGGAAGAGGGGAGAGAGGAAGCGTTAGTAGGGCGGAAGAGGGGAGAGAGGAAGTGTTGTTAGGGCGGAAGAGGGGAGAGAGGAAGCGTTGTTAGGGCGGTCCGGAGGGGAGAGAGGAAGTGTTGTTAGGGCGGAAGAGGGGAGAGAGAAGCGTTGTTAGGGCGGAAGAGGGGAGAGAGGAAATGTTGTTAGGGCCGGAAGAGGGAGAGAGGAAGTGTTGTTAGGGCGGAAGAGGGAGAGAGAGGAAGTGTTGTTAGGGCATAGGAAGAGGGGAGAGAGGACGGCGGAAGAGGGGAGAGAGGAAGTGTTGTTAGGGCGGAGAGGGGAGAGGAAGCGTGTTGTTGAGGGCGGAGAGGGGAGAGAGGAAGTGTTGTTAGGGCAGAAGAGGGGAGAAGAGCGTTATAGGAGCGTTGTTAGGCGAGGGAGAGAGGAAGCGTTGTTAGGGGGAAGAGGGGAGAGAGGAAGCGTTGTTAGGGCGGAAGAGGGGAGAGAGGAAGGGCGGAAGAGGGGAGAGAGGAAGTGTTGTTAGGGCGGAAGAGGGGAGAGAGGAAGCGTTGTTAGGGCGGAAGAGGGAGAAGGAAGCGTTAGGGCGAAGAGGGGAGAGAGGAAGCGTGTTAGGCGGAAGAGCGGAAGTTGTTTTGGGCGGAAGAGGGAGAGAGGAAGCGTTGTTAGGGCGGAGAGGGAGAGAGGAAGTGTTGTTTGGGCGGAGAAGAGGGGAGAGAGGAAGCGTTGTTAGGGCGGAAGAGGGGAGAGAGGAAAGCGTTTTTAGGGCGGGAGGGAGAGAGGAAGTGTTGTTAGGGCGTTGTTAGGGCGGAAGAGGGGAGAGAGGAAGCGTTGTTAGGCGGAAGAGGGGAGAGAGAAGCGTTTTAGGGCGGAGAGGGGAGAGGAAGCGTTGTT
>NW_020869982.1:102750-107750 GCF_003789085.1 Penaeus vannamei
CCCCGCTACCCTTACTTACGCTTGGGGTCCCTTCCCTTCTACCCTCCCCCCCCCCACCCCGTATTTGCACGGGCCCCTCGTCTCCCTCCCCCACTACCTGCCAGTGGGCCTTAGGTGCCTCCCCCCCCCCCCCTTCCGTCCCTCCCTGCCACCGTCCCTTTCCTCCCTCTCTTCCTTAACTCTTCTTCCCCATACCCCACTACCACTCTTCCCTCCTGTACCCATCCTCCTAATGTCACCCACATGCAGAAGGAACAGTATATTATTATTCTATTTTTATTAGTTTTATAGTTTATTTATTATTAATATTATTATTTTTTTATTACTTTTGTGTGGGTACGTGCATGTGCGCTCGGCAGATAGGGACACTAAAATGTAGGTTTTTAATTTGTCCATTCAATGTATGCTACGGTTTCGTAAGTGACTTGATACTTATTTCTTTCCGTCTGGTGTAACATTTTAAGGAATCGCTCAAATTAAAGTGTTGAAGACAAAATAAAGGAAAAATACGGAAGATAATTGTAATAGATGCAGTTAAGTACAAAAAAAATACCAATAGTATAGCCAGGAAGAGTTCTCTGTACCTAATAACAACTCCAACCGTCGGGAAGGGGGTGTATGGGGTGTGTGAGATCCCCCTGAAAAACTTTCTGTCGGTAAATGAAATTAAGACATAGAAGAATAATCTCCAATTAATAATCTCTTTCGTCGGCAAACTTAAAACGTTACACCAGCCACTTCCCTTCTACGCCTTTCGCAACGGCCCTGACTGGAACTGGCGGTTACCAGTAACACTTTATTTATATTATTTAATCGGCATTATGAAAGCTAGCACAGGAATCGAGCCAGTGTAATTCAGACTATAAGCAAAGATAAACCTATAACATTCATAGAATGCCTTATTTTGTTACCCTCTAAACACTCGCTTTCACGGCGTCCATCGTTTGAAATACAAGAAAATAAACGTCTACACTTCTATTTTACAAATATTTAACTCTTGCATGCTATTATCATTATTATTCTCATCATCATCACCAGCACCACGACCACCATCATTGTTACTTGTATCATATTCATGTATGTTATTATTATTATATTCAAAAATGATGTATTTATCAATGTTGTCATTGTCATCATCATTACCACAACTATTTCTATACTACTACTCTTACCGTTATCATTATTATTTTTACCATTATCATTATGATTTTGATGGTCTAAGGTACCAACGTCAAACTCACAAGACTTTGAGGGCCAATTTTCATTCCATATACCATCTTGCGTACATACCTGGTTTCGCAGTGTTGGTTGATTAAAAATTGTTTGATATACCTATATGTCGTTATTTTAAGCCTTATAACTAAGAGGCAGACTAGTGTGCTAATAACAAAGTTGCATTGCTTTTTCATAAAGATACAGTTGCATGCTGCATATATTTTGTCATAGTTGTCTTCGTTGTAAAGTTTCAATATATGTCATTACCAGTAGCAGAAATTAAGGTTATTTATAAAGTTTCAGTTATACGTTACTTTAAGCCATAATCATCATTTTTTACAGACAAATGATTATTATTCTTACCCTGGCGGCAATAAGTCTGACAATGTGGAACTACTTAAAAGTATATATATAATAATAATAATGCATTTGAACGAGGGAAACAAGTTACTGGGAGGAACTTCGTGGCTCATAACTTTAATTGGGTTATATGTTATGTCATATTTGACGTCTTCAATACACGGTACTGTGTTCTGGCTGATATAATATTTTATGACTCTCCATAAACGTTTTACTAGAACAGTGTTTTATCATTAATGCAATATTTTTTATTTCAAATTTTATATTACTAGAAATTTACAATGTGAATATTTCTCAATAGCGAAAAAATCATTTGTGACATTTATAGAGTATGCTTAATATATATGAATTAACGCGCAATTTAAATCATTATTGTAATTAAGATTATATTTGGTGCTCTCAATATCACGATTAAAATTGTTATAATTATCTACAGAGTACTATTAAGAATATCAACATTAATATTGTAGGAACAATAATCAAGATACCGGGATGATGAGGATGATGGTAATGATTGTTATAATAACAGTGATGGTGTTAGAAATAATAATAATGGAAATAACAATAACAAAAATAGTTATAGTTATGATAATAAGGATGAAAACAATGACCTTAATAATGGTCATTATGACAAGTAATATTAATGGATACCATGACTTTGATAGACATTGAAGCTATTAATCTTAAAAGTCATAATATTACAGTTAAGACATTTGCCATAAAAACCTATTGCGAACTATATACTTATACGTATAAGTATTAGAGATCATGAAAATACGAGAGGAAGAGAGGAGAAAAGACATCAAAGTAGACAAGTAAAAGAGAAGGTAAGTTCTGAGCCAAAGTTGGAGCATTATAAATTGATAAGGCAACTTGTATACACACACCCATATATATATATATATATATATATATATATATATATATATATATATATATATATATATAATATATATACACACACACATTGTGTGTATGTGTGTGTGTGTGTGTGTGTGTGTGTGTGTGTGTGTGTGTGTGTGTGTGTGTGTGTGTGTGTGTGTGTGTGTGTGTATGTGTGTATGTGTGTGTGTGTGTGTGTGTGTGTGTGCTGAAATTTTATGTTATGCTATCTACGTGCAGGTAACAATGCTAGAGAAATATGTCAAAGGTAAACCAGCGGAAATGGCTGGTTAGACAGAACAGACCAGAAACCAGTTTTAGAGTTATAAAATAAAACAGCCGAAACTATTCCATAAAAAAGAGAAAGGGGGATATTAATAATTTGCTGCATAGGAATGTTAAAATGCTATTTATAAAACGTGTATAATTGTGTATTTATATTACAAAAGTATGTAAGTGAGGCTATGCTTTGTTTATATCAATATTGCCTGGGAAGCAAAGATACGAACAATTAAGAAATGTATGTGAGAAGTACTTCATTGATGTTATTGTTGTTATTAATACTATTACTACTACTGCTGCTGATACTGCTACTACTGCTACTACTACTGCTGCTGCTGCTGCTGATACTGCTGCTGCTACTACTACTACTGCTTCTACTACTACTTTTACTGCTTCTACTTTTACTGTTTCTACTTCTACTTTTACTACTAATTTTCCTACTACTTTTATTACTACTTTTACTACTTCTAATTTTACTACTTCTTTTACTACTTCTACTTTTACTACTACTTATACTACTTCTACTTTTACTACTTCTACTTTTACTGCTTCTACTTTTACTGCTACTTTTACTGCTTCTACTTTTACTATTTCTACTTTTACTACTACTTTTACTACTTCTACTTTCACTACTACTTTCACTACTTCTACTTTTACTACTACTTTTACTACTTCTACTTTTACTACTTCTGCTTTTACTACTTCTACTTTTACTACTTCTACTTTTACTACTTCTACTTTTACTACTTCTACTTTTACTACTTCTACTTCTACTACTTCTACCTCTACTACTTCTACTTCTAATACTTCTACTACTACTAGTACTACTACTACTTCTTCTACTTATACTACAACTACTACTACTACTACTCGTGTATAGTGAGTTTTACATTTTGAAAAAGATGTTCTCAAACTTTTTAACTCATCGATCCCCAATGGAGTTCCAAGTTTTTTACCCTTCCCCATCGTTAAATTGTAGGGGAACAAATGTGATATTAAAATCAATATTAAGTAGTATAAGTTCAGTACTAAGTAGTAGTAGTAGTAGTAATAGTTGAAACAGTACTGTGAAAAGGAAGCAGCAATCATTTTGGTTGCCACACACAATTTTTAACTACACAATAATCAGTTCACGGACAGAGCTGAGAGTTGAGAGTGTGCTGAACTACTGGCTCTCCTGTATGCGAGAAAGACCAGGGTGGAATAGGGGATGCGCTCGCTCGCCCAGTACGGGAGCCAAATGGGAATAGGTGTCGTGCGGACAGTTGAGATCTGAGGTGCTGTGTGTGTGAAAAAAAATGAAAAAGGGACTTGTGTAGGTGAAGAAACATCACTTAAGGGCGATAAAAATTATTGAACCGGAGACTAGTTGTGATTGAAATAAAAAAAAAACACACTTCTAGGATGTAGAGACGTAGGCCATTTCGATAAGAAAGAAAAAAAATTGGTCGACGAAGCTCAGTTTTATTGAAAAGGATAATTGAACCTAGCCTGTGCAAAGATATATAATCGAACAAATATCAATTAATTAGTAGTTTAACTATGAGTCATTAGTAATATAAGTAAGATCATTTGTATTATTATTTATTTTTATTTGTTTATTTACTTATTTATTGCTTGTCTAATTAAATATATAACCGCCGATAACAGACTCAACCTTTATATAGTGGCAATTAGAAATGAATAAATAAAATTACAATTTTCATTTTGCAGTAACACGAACTTCGAAATGTTTCGTTGACGCCACCAATAGTCTTTCTTCAGTCAGGTGAGCGCATACAACTGCCCTATCTTATATGGTTTGGGAAACGGTCTTGTTCGACCCATAAGGAAAGGATTTCCAATAGCGATAAATATACATGAGAACGAATGCAATCCTTTCCACGGAACAGTCGCGTGGCTACAATTCTTACCAGGAATATGTTCATGTTCTTTCCTCCCTCAAAATGAAGCCATGTTTCGGAATTATGTTTCTCTTTTCTGCGAAATTCCTTTGCAAAAGCCAGTGTCGGATTCAACTGGATGGGTCTGGTGGATGGGGGCCTACCTATACCCTGCCCTTACCCACTCTCGCTTCGAACCGCTCCCCTCCCCCCTCCCCCCTACCCTCCTCCCTTTCTGCTGGCTTTGAGGCCCCTCCCCTCTCTCTTCTCCTCCCCTTCCCCTCTCCCACACAGAACCCCCTTTCTCCCCCCTCCCCCCTCCCCCCCCTCCCCCCCCCCTTCTGTCCGTGTACACCCGCATACAAAGAGAACAGTATA
>NW_020869982.1:117750-122750 GCF_003789085.1 Penaeus vannamei
TATATTATATATATATATATATATATATATAATATATATATATATATATATATATATATATATATATATATATATATATATATATATATATATACATGTCTTCCTTAAAAGTTTAAAAACAGATTTTAAAATGACCTGAACAAAATGGAAACATATGTTAATGTTTTTCCTTTTTACTTATCTTTAAGAAATATGGAAGGGAAAACTTTTTGGTAGCTGCAGGAAATGAAAGTTTTCGGTGTTTAGTCTGATCAATATTGCGTTTTCTCGGCATAATGTTGAAGACGGAACGAAATGTAAACTGCACACACACACACACACACACACACACACACACACACACACACACACACATATATATATATATATATATATATATATATATATATATATATATATATATGTATGTATGTATGTGTTTTGTGTGTATGTGTGACTGCGTGTGTGTGTGCGTGTGCGTGTGCGTGTGTGTGTGTGTGTGTGTGTGTGTGTGTGTGTGTGTGTGTGTATTATACGGTATAATGTTTTCCTTATAACTCCCGTCACAAAACCTATCCGTCGTGAAGCATCGGAATCATCTCTGTGATTTCCTAGTCATGGGAGGTTAGGGCTTCCTGTAACAGCTCTCGGGCGCTCTCTGTGAATAATAAGGCGAAGGTACACATCCCGGCGAACTATGAATAGGTGTGTGAAGTTTAAGGTGCGTGACTCTCTTCGTTTTGGAGTAAAAGGTTGGAACAATGGCGCGCGTGTGTGTGTGTGTGTGTGTGTGTGTGTGTGTGTGTGTGTGTGTGTGTGTGTGTGTGTGTGTGTGTGTGTGTGTGTGTGTGTGTGTGTGTGTGTGTTTATATCTATAGCTATATCCATCTGTAACTATTGATCTATCTCTTTGTCTATCTCTCTATGTTGTGTGTGTAAATATATATACATATGTTATGAATCAATGCTAAGGTGACGTATTCGATGTTTATATGTGTTTCACTGCAAAAGGAGACACAGGTGCACATTGAAGTCACTGTGAAAATAAAGATAATTATTCTCTCACGGAGATTTCCTGCAACGAAGTCCTTAATATAATAATGATAATAATAAAATGTAGTAATATAATGACAATGCTACTACTACTTAATAATAATAATAATAGTAATAATAATAACAAAAATGATAATAAATAGCAAAAGAAAATTTGCATATAATAATAATGAGATACAGTCTCAAGGTGATATCATAATGATTCAGCACATGTCTTCCCACCTTTCAGAGAGATCAGGAAGTCGCTTCTTTCTTCAACAGAGAGAAAGAGAAAAGAAGAAGGAAAAAAAAACCTTCCGTATGTCCTTTCTTCACCACGCGGAGCCGATAAGCCGTCCGGGGCCGCCATAAATCCTCGTACTAAACCCAATCGCCGTAAAGCGCTCCAACTTTCTTGATCGCCATAAACCCTCCTTGAGTCAACACGGGTAGTGCTGGAGACGACTTAAAAAAAAAAAAACGGGAAAAGAAGAAGGGGGAAGAGGAGGGTGGGGGGGGGGGGGAAGAAGAAGAAGGTGAGGTAAAAAGAAGGAAGAAAAAAAAACGGTAGAGGTTACGCTTTTTTTTTTTTTTATTTATTTTTTTTTTAATATTCTTAGATCGGTGGAAGGAGTAGGCGTGTTAACTTGGCTTTCGGGTCGAAAATCACGCGGATCTCCGCCTCTCTTCTTGCGTCTTCGTACTTTACTTGTTTTCCTACTTCGTCTATTTTTTCTTTCTGTTTCTTCCTCTATATTATACATGCGCGTGTGTGGGTGTGTGTGTGTGTTCGTTTTCTCCCTCACGCCTTTCCTTTTTTTACTTCTTGTTTACCGGTCTTGCTTGTTTCCCCCTTTCCTCCCATCCAAGGCTCTCCATTCCCCTATTCCTCATCTTATTTCTCCTCACCGTTGTCTCTTCCCGTTTCTCCTCGTCGTTCCCTTCACCCCTCTTCCTCCATTTCCCTCCCTAATTTCCCTTTTACCTTCACGCGACGGCTAAGAAACCCTTCGCCCGCCACTCATTCCTCGCCTCTTGCCTCCTCCCCTTTCTCACGACAGCCAAGCAACCTCCCTCTTCCTCCTTTTCCTCCTTACCTTGTTATTCGCCTCTTCTGTTTCCACTCCACCTTCACCCAGCTATGAGGAGAACGCGACTTTTTTCCTTCTATTAATTTCCTCCTCGATTTTCCCCTCTTTGGTTTAATATTCACCTTTATTCCCCTCTTTCCTTTACGCTTCTTGTTTTCTCCCTTGTCATCTCCCCTTCTTTCGTTCCCTTCCTCTTCCTATTCTCCTTCTTGCCTATCTTCTTTTCTCCTTATTCCAGTGGCGAAGAAACCTCCTCCCTTCCCCTCCCCCTTATACCCTTACTAGCCATCTCCCCTCTCGTTTCCCCTCACTCGCCTCCCTCTCCCCTCAGACGCCGACCAAAGGAACCGGCGAACGCTACGGGATATTACGATACTTAATACCTCTAAAGCTGCACGCTAAAGCCGAACTTTTAAGGTCTTGACAATGGATCCGAAAAGGTCAGCACAGAAGGGAAAGAAGAAGAGGTTGCTTAACTTTTAGTTTCGTTTGAAGCGTTACATTTAGCTGCGTGACAAGGGTTCCTGCTGAAGATTAAGGTGGGTGGGCGTCGTTTCTGCTTTAATGGAAGGCGTTCAGTGTGCCTAGATATATATTTATTTTGGAGGGACATATGATGTATATTGATTTACGTTTCGCTGTTGTCGATATTGTTATTATCATTTTGGTGAATTGTTAAAAAATAAGTAAATAAATAAATAAATTAATAAGAATGATAAAATGAAAACTATTTGTTTTTGGAGTAAACTGAAACTAAATCGAGAGAGAACGAGACTGAGCGAGCGATGGAGAGAGAGGGATAGAGTAAGGGACACAGGTAGAAGGAAATATGGACGTAGGAGAGAGAGAGAGAGAGAGAGAGAGAGAGAGAGAGAGAGAGAGATGAGAGAGAGAGAGAGAGAGAGAGAGAGAGAGAGAGAGAGAGAGAAGAGAGGAGAGAGAGAGAGAGAGAGGAGAGAGGAGAGGAGAAGAGAGAGAGAGAGAGAGAGAGAGAGAGAGAGAGAAGAGAGAGAGAGAGAGAGAGGAGAGAGAGAGAGAGAGAGAGAGAGAGAGAGAGAGAGAGAGAGAGAGAGAGAGAGAGAGAGAGAGAGAGAGAGAGAGAGAGAGAGAGAGAGAGAGAGAGAGAGAGAGAGAAAGAGAGAGAGAGAGAGAAATAAAAACAAAAAAAAATCCGAAGGAAAAACGTACACACTGTGTATACAAAAATATATACTGTAGGTACACAGTATTCAGTGTATACCAAAGCAGTTTGGCACGTTTTTCCATTGATGTTTATGAGTTTACTTGTTGACATGAAAAGTGTTTATCGCTTTCGTTGTTACCTTTATTCCAAACAATATAGGCTTTAAAAAGAAAAATGCAAATGAATTTTTTCCCAAAACAGACTTTCTTTTTCTTTTTCAAAATATTGCTGAGTAACAGGAAAACAAGCGAAGAATCTAATCAAAAGCATGTCATTTGATAATTACTTGCTGCGTGATCGTAGTTGACCAGCGCTATGTGCAAAAGTTAATCAAACCAATTATTGATTCATCATGCATCAAAATAATTGATTAGATTTGTGAGTATTGCTGCCAGACTGATTGATTAAAATACATGCATTTCCCTGCCACGTCAAATGCTTTCGGGTTCGGAGAGCGGGGAATGATCATTTAACGGACAAACGGTCGAGTGAGGTTATGACTTTGTGTGATGGAATTTTATCACAGATTTCCTGCCCTCTCACCCTGAGGGAAAGAGGGAGGAGGAAGAGAAAGAGAGGAGGTTGGAGAGGGAAAGAGAATGAAGGAGGGGAAAGAAGAGAAAAAGAGTGAAGAGGAGAAAGAGAGGAGGTTGGAAGGAAAGAGTGAAGGAGGGGAAGAAGAGAAAAAGAGAGTGAAGAGGAGAAAGAGGGAGTTGGAGAGGGAAAGAGAATGAAGGAGGGGAAAGAAGAGAAAAAGAGTGAAGAGGAGAAAGAGAGGAGGTTGGAGAGGGAAAGAGAATGAAGGAGGGGAAAGAAGAAAAAAGAGTGAAGAAGAGAAAGAGAGGAGGTTGGAGAGGGAAAGAGAATGAAGGAGGGGTAAGAAGAGAAAAAGATAGTGAAGGAGGGAAGGGAGAAGAAAGAGGAAGAGAGGGGAAGAGAATCAAAGAGGGGAGAGAAGAGAAAGAAAAGATGCTGGAGAGGGAAGACAACGAAGGAGGGGGAAAAGAGGGAGAGAAAGAAAGGATGTTGCAGAGAGAAAGAGTGAAAGAAGAGAGATAGAAAGAGAGGAGATTGGAGAGGGAAAGAGTATGAAGGAAGGGAAAGAAGAAAAAAAGAGAATGCTGGAGAGGGAAGAGAGAGAAGGAGGGGGATAGCAGACAAAGACAAAGAGAGGATGTTGTAGAGGTAAAGAGAGTAAAGGAGGGGAAGAAGAAGAAGAGAGAGAGAGAGAGAGGAGGTAGGAGAGGGGAGGAGAGGGAAGGAAGGGAAAAAAAGAGAAAGGAGGTTGGAGAAGTGAAGAGCGCGAAAGAGGGGAAAGAAGGAAATATAGAGGGGAAAGAACGAAGGAAAGAAAGAGAGGATGATAAAAGAAAAGATATGAAAGAAGAAAACAATGAAAGGAGAAAACCGAGAGTGGGTGAGAAAGAAGATATATGGAGAAATGAGGACATGAGAATGAAAAGAGAAAACAGAAATATAAATAATGAGAGTTTTTTTTCCAAAGAGAGGGAGAAGGAAATTTACCTAAGGAAAATAGGGAAATACTGAGAACAGAAAGAGAAAAAAAGTGAAAAAAAAATTCTCATGTAAAATTATGTTGCTCATATTTCAACATATGTTTTTTTCCCTGGACGAAATAATCTGACATTTTAGGTTTAGGTTTCTTTATAATGAGAGCGTCTGCCAATCATGTTCCACGAGTATGTGCTTGCTCT
>NW_020869982.1:127750-130250 GCF_003789085.1 Penaeus vannamei
TGTAAAGAGCCAGTTCTTTCGAGCATTGCAGATATTGAACAAGAAATTATTCAATCAGGTTCAACATTTCCGCAGATGGCTTCCATATATTTTATCTAATACCTACCATTGCCTGCACCGAAAATCGAAGCATTACAAAACAGCTTTCAATAAGTAAAATGTCGAAATCTGTACCACTTCCAGGAAAAACAGTTTGCTGGAAACGAGTAAATCATGACAGCACGATTGCAAAATATATCACAAAACCACCGGTATTGAACATCGAAATACAAAATGAAATCTTTGTCTGTCTGTCTGCCTGTCTCTCTCTCTCTCTCTCTCTCCCTCTCTCCCTCTCTCTCTCTCTCTCTCTCTCTCTCTCTCTCTCTCCTCTCTCTCTCTCTCTCTCTCTCTCTCTCTCTCAAGTGTCGTGAGCTATGTACCTTATATCTGAAACTGCTTTTCTTTTTGTCACTTTCTCATTTCTGTTTTTACCATCTTGCTGATTAATCATTAGATTACCTTATCTGTCTTCATCTTCATTTATCTATTTTTTCTTGTTCGTCTTCTTTTATAACTTTTCTTTCGTATCCATTCGCTACAATCTCTTTCATTCCTTCATTTCTTCACAATACCCTTCCCATTCTTCTTATTTCTTTTTCATTGTTTCTTCACCATTTTCTTCTGCTCGACTTCATCCTTGATATTTTTTCTTTGTTTTCTTCTTATACATAGATACACGCACACAGACACACACACACACACAAACACACACATACACACACACACACACACACACACACGTATACATATATATACATATATATATATATATATATATATATATATATATATATATATATATATATATATATATATATATATATATATAATATATATATATATATATATATATATATATATATATATATATAATATATATATATATGGGGGGGGGTTGTATTCATGTATGCAAATTATCGCATACAAAAGTCGATACCAATGAAACCAGCATTAATAATTCATGTTATTGGATACGACCATCAAAAAGTCCCAATCTCCGAATCAAAGAGCACAAGGAAATCAAAACCGGCAACACCTCCCAATCGCCAGCTGTTTCAACAAAGTCCCAAGATTCGTTTTTTTTTTATCAATACAAATGTAACTATCATAAAACCCCAAAACGGAATCGCAACGCACGGGCTTATAAATCTTATAAAAATTGTTATCATAAAACAATCTCACAATTTATGGCATCGAATTATCTTGAGATATGAAATGTTTAAGAGAAAATGGCTGTAATTGAAGGTTTCTTGATATCTTTTTTCTGTGATTTATTGCATATACAGAAGATAAGAACTTTGCACGCAGCTTAAATATTGAAACCGTTATTCTGATAAATGCTTTCTTTAAGAAATCGCTGTTCATCTTGGTGTAACATATTGCAAAAGGATTATGAGAGAGCTTTTTCAGCGCTTGGTATTCCCTTGATGTAAGTGCATATGAATATTCTCTGCTACGGACACAGTAACATGTCATATATATATATATATATATATATATATATATATATATATATATATATATATATATTATATATATATATATATATACACACACACACACACACACACACACACACACACATATATACATACATACATATATATATATATAATATATATATATATATATATATATATATTATATATATATATATATGTATGTATATGTATGTCTAAATACATCAATACCTATGAATACTTCACCTAAGCTTCTAGTACCGCGCCTCCGCCCAAGGGCATCCACCGATTCGGCGAAAACTACAGCGTGAAAGCATTGTCGTATGAGCATCACGCGGTCGCCGGCATGACAGATGGGCTCCTGATCGTTCTTTGATGGCGCTGACTCGTGCGTGAACAGATCCTGGCGGAGGGGATGCCGGGGGAGGCTGGAGAAACGCGCTTCGGGAAGTCGAGGCGCTGAGCTTGCTCTGGCACCGTCTTTCTTTTTTTATTTATTTTTTTTCTATATGCTATATATATATATATATATATATATATATATATATATATATATATATATATATATATATATATATATATATATATATTATATATATATATATATATATATATATATATATATATATATATATATATATATATATATATATATATATATATATATATATATATATATATATATATAATACACACACACGCACACGCACATCTATATATATTAATAAATGTTCGACGATTCCAAAGCCTGTGACCTTTGTAATCATCGAACGTTGTACTCAGAGCTCACTTCGGTGGACGCTTAAATTAAAACTTAAGCTGTTTGGACATCCATAAAAGAAAAATTAATGTAAAAAGAATGATATTACATAACAACAATTGACAATCTGAATCTAAAGTACATTTGAAAGTTTCCACAGACATGTGAAGCGAAGTGATATAATAGGAGCCAATAGGAGTCGGAGATTAGTTTTTCATATCATTTGAAACGTCCATAA
>NW_020869982.1:162750-165250 GCF_003789085.1 Penaeus vannamei
GAGTCTTGGGAGAAATCAGCTGATGACAAATGGGGGAGAGAGAGAAGGCGAGTGAGAAACGGTGGGAAGAGGAAAGGTAGATAGAAAGATTGGTCGATAGATGGAGATGGATAGATAGAGATAGATTAAGAGAGAGAGGTAGATAAAGAGAAAGACAGAGATAGATACATAGAGATAGATAGAGGTAGATAAAGCGAAAGATAGATTGGTGGGATGAGAGAGAGAGAGAGAGAGAGAGAGAGAGAGAGAGAGAGAGAGAGATAGATAGATAGATAGATAGAGAGAGAGAGAGAGAGAGAGAGAGAGAGAGAGAGAGAGAGAGAGAGAGAGAGAGAGAGAGAGAGAGAGAGAGAGAGAGAGAGAGAGAGAGACAGACAGACAGACAGACATACAGACAGACATACAAAGAAGAGATAAATATATCATAACGAGATTCAGCGACTATGCGAATAAGAGACAGACAAACACATAGAAACGTAGATAGATAACGAGTAAATTAGTATAACATTCATTCATTCTAAAATTCAAAAAAACATTTTACGTTGTTTTTCCTCTTGTTCGTCTATTATATTCTCATATCTTATAATATTACCTTCATTATTTCATTTTTTTTCTGCTGACGTTGTTCCGGTAAGCAACATAAAGATTAAAATCATTATCACCATTATACTCATTATCAAGATTTTTTTTTTTTTTTTTTTTTTTTTTTTTACTATATCTCCCTCTCCTCCTTCCCGTCCTGCCCGGCACTTTCTTCCCCATCACCATCCTCACCTTCCTCCTGCCGGAACTTCTCCCTTCTCCACCATCACCAACACCCCCCCCCCTCCCCCCGTCTCCATCTTTATCTCTAAAAGTTTTCCTTTGCTCCGAAGATGACGAAGAAAAATACTTACGGCGTAAAGAAGAAAGTGCTCAGAGTGCGAAGACTCAAGCTATGAGAGGGTGATTAGTGACTGAAGGAGAGAGAGGAGGACGGGAGATAAGAAGAGCGATGTACGGGGGAGAAAAGGGAGGAGAGAAAATGTAGTAGAAGGAAGGATATTAAGTGGATAAAATGGGGAAAAGGAAGAAGAAGGAAGAAGAGCGCTATATGAGGGAGTAAAGGAGGAGAGAAAGTGTAGTAGAAGGAAGAATATCAAAAGGATAAAGTGGAGGAAGAGGAAAAGGAGCGATGTACGGGGGAGAAAGGGGAGGAGAGAAAATGTAGTAGAAGGAAGGATATTAAGTGGATAAAATGGGGAAGAGGAAGAAGAAGGAAGAAGAGCGCTATATGAGGGAGTAAAGGAGGAGAGAAAGTGTAGTAGAAGGAAGAATATCAAAAGGATAAAGTGGAGGAAGAGGAAAAGGAACGATGTACGGGGGAGAAAAGGGAGGAGAAAAAATGTAGTAGAAGGAAGGATATTAAGGGGATAAAATGGGGAAGAAGAAGAAGAAGGAAGAAGAGCGATATACGAAGGAAGAAAAGGAGGAGAGAAAGTGTAGTAAAAGGAAGAATATCAAAAGGATAAAGTGGAGGAAGAGGAAAAGGAGCGATGTACGGGGGAGAAAAGGGAGGAGAGAAAATGTAGTAGAAGGAAGGATATTAAGTGGATAAAATGGGGAAGAAGAAGAAGAAGGAAGAAGAGCGATGTACGGGGGAGAAAAGGGAGGAGAAAAAATATAGTAGAAGGAAGGATATTAAGTGGATAAAATGGGGAAAAGGAAGAAGAAGGAAGAAGAGCGCTATATGAGGGAGTAAAGGAGGAGAGAAAGTGTAGTAGAAGGAAGAATATCAAAAGGATAAAGTGGAGGAAGAGGAAAAGGAGCGATGTACGGGGGAGAAAGGGGAGGAGAGAAAATGTAGTAGAAGGAAGGATATTAAGTGGATAAAATGGGGAAGAGGAAGAATAAGGAAGAAGAGCGATATATGAGGGAGAAAAGGAAGGAGAGAAAATGTAGTAGAAGGAAGGATATTAAGTGGATTAAAATGGGGAAAAGGAAGAAGAAGGAAGAAGAGCGCTATATGAGGGAGTAAAGGAGGAGAGAAAGTGAAGTAGAAGGAATAATATCAAAAGGATAAAGTGGAGGAAGAGGAAAAGGAGCGATGTACGGGGGAGAAATAGGAGGAGAGAAAATGTAGTAGAAGGAAGGATATTAAGTGGATAAAATGGGGAAGAAGAAGAATAAGGAAGAGCGATATATGAGGGAGTAAATGAAGGAGAGAAAATGTATTAAAAGGAAGGATATTACATGGAGGAAGAGGAAGAAGAAGGAAGAAGAGCGATATACGAAGGAGTAAAAGAAGGAGAGGAAATGTAGTAAAAGGAAGAATATTACATGGAGGAAGAGGAAAAAGAAGAAAGAAGAGCGATATACGAAAGGAAGAAAAGGAGGAGAGAAAGTGAAGTAGAAGGAAGAATATCAAAAGGATAAAGTGGAGGAAGAGGAAAAGGAGCGATGTACGGGGGAGAAAAGGGAGGAGAAAAAATGTAGTAGAAGGAAGGATATTAAGTGGATA
>NW_020869982.1:225250-227750 GCF_003789085.1 Penaeus vannamei
ATTTTAAAATATATATATTTCTCTCTCCCCTCACCTCTATTAGCTCTCTTTGCACTCATATTATACCTCCTTTTAGCTTCCACTTCACTTATTCACTCTCCACCTCCCTTCCTCTTCCCCCTCTTTTCTCCCTAATCCTCCCCTCCCCTCCACCCCTCTTTCTTCCCTCTTTCCTTCCTTTCTCCACCCAACCACTTTCATCATCGTTTTCACGCACACACATACATTCGTGAAGTGTGCGGTCGTTACGGTTTATGAAGCTCGATATCTAGCACTTAGGTCGTGGCAAAGCATTTCTATTGATTACTTTCCAGAAGCGCCTTTCGGTTACAAGAAGGGTTATTATCAGCTCGATTAAGTGTGATATTGCGCGTCGTAAAAAGTTGTATATATTCAGTTTTTGTTGTTGTTGTTGTTTTTTTTTCGATTACTAATGTTTCCCTCTCTGTCTGTCTTTTAATCTTCTTAAATCCCTACTTAAATCTCTCTCTCTCTCTTTCTTTCATTCTCTCCCGCAGACATGAGAACATACACAAAGACACACACACACACTGAAACATACACACACACACACACACACGCACACACATACACCCCCCCACACACACACATACAGACCCCCCCGCCCCCCCCCCCACACAACACATACAGACACCCCCCCCACACACACATATACAGACACCCCCCACACACACATACAGACCCCCCCACCCACACACACATACAGACACCTCCCCCCACACACACATACACCCCCCCCACACACACACATACAGACACCCCCGCCCCCCCCACACACACACATACAGACACCCCCCCCTACACACACACACAGACACCTACACACACATACACCCCCACACACACATACAGCCCCCCCCCCACATACACACATACACACCGACATACACACATACAGACCCCCCCTACACACACACATACAGACACCCCCTACACACACATACACCCACACACACACATACGACACCCCCCACATACACACATACAGACACCCCCCCCCCCCCGACATACACACATACAGACACCCGCCCACACACACACACACATACAGACACCCCCCCCCCCACATACACACATACAGACCCCCCCCCACATACACACATACAGGACACCCCGCCCACACACACACACACACGCTCACAAATCCTTGCTCCGACACGCACCCAGGGATACCCTGCATCTCAGGTGCATTCTAGTCTGGCTCTAATGGATGAAATACCAACATTTCTGCAACATGGAAGCGTAAAAGGATTACAAAGTGAAACTAAAGCGGCCTGTATTGCAACCACCCAACTTTGTCTCTCCTCCGACCGTGAATTCACAGAGTTGCTTGAAGTTTATTTTATATTTCATTTTCTTATTTTGTTGTTGTCTTTTGTATTGTTCCACCTTTTTCCCTTCTTTGTTTTTCTTTTCTTTTTTTAGAAGCATGAAGTTAGATTATTATCGAAAGATAGATAGCAACAGGGGTGGAGAGAGTGAATCTGAATATGGCATACAGATATAATCACACATCAGATCTGATACGTATTTCAGCGAATTTCCTTTTCTATATCATGTGAAAAAGCAAAAGGGGAAAGGCACCCCTCACCAGCGCTTGCACAGACTATTTTCCTTTACTCAATACATGCAATCAAGAATCCATTACTTTTGATTTGCTGTTTGGCGATCGGTCGCAAACATTATCAGAGAGAGGCTGCCTTACGCACGCACACTCACTCACAGACACACACACTCACTCACAGACACACATACACACATACAGACAGAGAGAGAGAGAGAGAAAGAGAGAGAGAGAGAGAGAGAGGAGAGAGAGAGAGAGAGAGGAGAGAGAGAGAGAGAGAGAGAGAGAGAGAGAGAGAGAGAGAGAGATAAACAGACACATCGTACTGACACACAGTACGACAAACATGCAGACAGACAGATTGTCGTGACCTTTGGGGTTTTGGAAAAGCTGATATTCAAACTAATCTGCTCGATGGATGGAATTTCATTATCAATAGATCTTTGTATTATCATGTTTCCTTTTTTTATTGTCATTAATGTTGTTATCATAACTATCATTTCCATTATTGTAACCACTCTCAATATTATTTTCATCATGATCGTTATCTATATTACTATTCATATTATTTTCATCATGATCGTTATCTATATTACTATTAATATTATTATCATGATTATCGTCATCATTACAATTATCATAATCAGCATTGTTAATACTAATGTTATCATTACCATGAACATCATTACACTTTTATCATGTTGGCAGATGGAGTCTTCCCACAACACATATGCTGCACCATGATGACAGATTGTTTACTGATCGTTATGTAGAATTCACGTTTGCAGTATGGAGTATGATACATGTTGCTATTAGGGTCATTCTCCAATCTCACCTGTTCTTTTTTTCTTTCCTTACCTGCGGTGTTGGAGATATTGATGGCAGACTATCCTATAATTGCGTCGGAGATGGCTT
>NW_020869982.1:250567-253067 GCF_003789085.1 Penaeus vannamei
ATATAACATACATATTATATAGTATGTGTTTGTATATACAATGCAGTAACATTATACATATATATGTATACATGCGTTGTTTTGATGTGTTGCATATTGAAAGCGTTTAGAAGCTATATCTTGTTTGAATTGATTGCTGTCACGAATACATTTCTTCTATCATTTCACATGCATCGCGAGGAAGATGATCTTGAAAGTGAATGAACATCTCAACGGAAGTCGTTTCTCGTTCGTCCTTTCGAGAAGAGGAAAATGGAGAAAAAGAGCTTGTTTATTGTCAAGAAATGAGTATCACGTGCGAGTAAATGTTTACATCGCCGTCTTCAATAGAGCACGGAGACACTGTTGACAAAAGCCTCCAAGGGAAAGATTATGTATACAAGTATGAGGGAAACAGATAGGTTGTGTACAATAAGGAGAGAGAAGTACGGGAAAAAAAAGAGAATTCAGGACGAAGGAAAGAATGACGAAAAGGAGAAAAGAGAAGAGAGTAAAGGCAGAATAGAGAGACTTAAGAGGAAAAGCATTGCCAGAATCAAACCGAAGTGTTACCAAAGATTTCAATATTTCTTGAAAAGGTATGACTATACACACACATCCGTCTACCTACCTATAATTATATCTATATGTACGTTACGTGCAGATGAAGACAGAAAGTAAGATGCCTAATCCCCTACGATGGATGTGGCTTTTACCATCACTCAGTATTCACTCCATTTCATTGCATCCTTTGATTCTTTTCCCTTAACGAGAGAAGGCAGAGCGAGAGAGGCGCTAGAGGGAGAGAGGGAGCGAGGACGGAGGAGGGAGGGAGGAGGGAGGAGAGGGAAGACGAGGGAGAGACTGAGGGAGAAAGACGAGGAGAGAGAGAGAGAGAGAGAGCAGAGAGAGAAGAGAGAAGAGAGAGAATGAAGAGAGGAAGACGAGAGAGCGAGAGAGACGAGAGAGAGCGTACGAGGCAAAAGAGTAAAAAGAAAGATCAGGGAGAGAGCAGGAACAAAAAAGAGCAGAGAAGGCGAGAGACGGAGGGAGGAAAAAGGGATGACCAGGCAGGCAAGCAAAGGATGGGAGTGTGGAAGGCGCACGGGATGAGAGGAGGAGAGGGGAGAAAAAAGAGAGCAGGGAGAAGGAATTGGACAATGAGCGAAAGCAGAGGAGAGAACAGAGATCGAGCAGAGAGAGAGAAGCGAGAGAGACGAGAGAAGAGAGACAGAGAGAGAGAGACGAGAGACGAGAGAGAGAGAGAGAGAGAGAGACGACAGAGAGAGAGAGAGAGAGAGAGAGAGAGAGAGAGAGAGAGGAGGAGAGAGAGGGAGGGGAGAGAGACGGAGAGACAGACAGAAACAGGCAGACATATTAGGAAAGAGAAGGAGAGTGGGTAGGAGTGAGAGAAAGAAAATTAAACATATCGAGTTTCACTTCCAAATAAATAGTCTAAAACTTAAGAAAACATAAATATTCTCTGTCAGTCATACCATTTTCATCCAATTATGATTCCTTCCAGTTCATTAAAGGCTAGAGTTCACTTAAAGTGCTTCAGAATAAGCTTACAGGGCCCTAGTTAATGTCAAAGTATGGTCCACCGAAGACATAAAACCAAATAAGTGTATAGAATGCAATCCTCTATATGTACACACACACACACACACACACACACCACACACACACACACACACATATATATATATATATATATATATATATATATATATATATATATATATATATATATATATATATATATATATATATATATATATATATATATATATATATATATATATATATATATATATATATAATATATATATATATATAATATAATATATGTTTCTGTGTGTGTGTGTGTGTGTATGTAGATATATACATATATTTATCAGTACCTGTACCTCTCTGTCTAGTCTCGTCCCCCGACATAAACACACACGCAGCAGGAGGCCCTAAAGGTACGGAATCATTACCTAACGGTGTGTAGACACGCCCTGGCTTCGTACTTATTCCTCTCCCATTGCCTCCTCGGGTTATTGGGTGACAAGAAAAACAAAGTGCCTGAGAAAAATATAGATATTTGTGCTGGGAGGGAAAACGTCCCTGGGTAGAAGGGGCCTGTGGAATAACCTAGGAAGTCGTTGCTTGGGTAAATTATTAGACCTGTCTTATGAAGGTAGAGATGTAAGAGATAAAATATAAGATACACTGCTGTACATTCCTACAATAAGGAGATGGCTGAATTCGTGTATTTTAGACACAACTGTAACTACAATTCAGAGGGTGCATCTTTGATCGAAACTTCTCATTGCTAGAACTTATTGAGGACAGACAATAACCAAGGGAGAAGAATCTAGGGGGTATTTCGTCCACAAATTGTCTTTTCACAGCCCGACAAAGTTGCTCATCTGCTCAAACACTGGTGGCATGCATGGTTTTGCTAAAAATACTGGTTGACATTCAAAATTCCGGCAACCTTCAGACATGAGTTCTGCATTTTCAAAAATAGCGG
>NW_020869982.1:258067-260567 GCF_003789085.1 Penaeus vannamei
CATTAACACCAGTAGCAATAAAACTACAGCAATATTAATAACAGCCGTGATAATAAATACAATAGTAATGATTTCTTCCTCATCAGTATTAAAACCATTCCTTATTCTCAGGTCTATATATAGAAAAAAAATCTTTTTTCATTGTTAGTATTTTCCATACTATTTTTTTCTATCTGTGAAATATTTATTATATTGAACAACGTCTTATATTTCAGTTTTCCGATAAAACCCTATTGGAAAGCATAACTGGAAAATTATACCTACTCTTTCTCTCTTGTACTCTCACGCTCTTACGCTATTAATTTTTTTTGTTCTCTCTCTCTCTCTCCTCTCTCTCTCTTCTCTCTCTCTCTCTCTCTTCTCTCTCTCTCTCTCTCTCTCTCTCTCTCTCTCTCTCTCTCTCTCTCTCTCTCTCTCTCTCTCTCTCTCTCTCTCTCTCTCTCTCTCTCCTCTCTCGCTCTCTCTCGTTCTTATTCTCACGCTTCACTGTTTAGTTTTTCCCATTTAATAAAAGTGACATATAATAACGTATATAAACGTTGTAAAGACCAAATTTCCACAGTACTTCCGTCCAGACTCGTTACGCAACATCGGTAAACACTGAGTGTTAATTAGGGCCGCATAATTGCGGCAAACTAACAGCCGTCAGAGGGTAATTATTATATACAAATAGGACAAGTTCCTCGATGATATATCATAGATCATCTAATGCGCAGATAACAAGCAGTATAGATTCCAGTTATATCAGTGATTGAGATACACACACACACACACACACACACACACACACACACACACAAGACACATATAATATATATTATATATATATATATATATATATATATATATATGTGTGTGGTGTGTGTTGTGTGTGTGTGTGTGTGTCGTGCTGTGTGGTGTGTGTGTGTGTGTGTGTGTGAGTGTGTGTGTGTGTGAGTGTGTGAGTGTGTATTTATATTTGCATACAATATATGTATGTATAATATATAATTATTATATATATATATATATATATATATATATATATATTATAGTATATATTATAATATACATATATCTATATATATGTATGTATGTATTATAATATTGTATCATATACATATATATATATAATATATAACATATATATATATTATATATATTATATATACATTATATATCTATATTATAAAGAGAGAGAAAAGAGAGAGTGTCCTGGTTGGCTGCCCATAACCCGTTACTTTTTTCTTAGAATATTAATGACACTCCTTTTGCCTGTTAACAATGGTAATGTTTCATGATATAAGTGATACTAGTAGTAGTAATAACAAAGATCTTGCTGATCTAAGAGTATATCATAACGATAATGCAAAAATCATAGTAATGTTCATCAACATCAATAGTTATAATATTAATAATAATAATAAATATAATTTAAAATAATAATAATAATAATAATGATAATAATTAATAATAATTAATAATAATTAATGCTACTAATAACATTATTGTCAATAAAAAAATAAGAACAAATGTAATACTCATACAAAGCCATCCGCCTTCTAGGTTCTCCCCCTGCATGTCCCTGTCGCCCTCCATCCTCCTACCCTGTCCTTTTGGCTTCACCCCCATCATCTCTGTCTTATTTTGGCCATCTAGGGGCGAGGCGAGACGCATCTGCCAAGCTGTGAGTGCGGCCGGTCCTTTTGGCTCCACCCCCTTCTCCTCTGTCTTATTTTGGCCATCTAGGGTCTCTTGGTCCAGAGAGTATCTACTTCGATTATGAGGGATTCCAGGTTGAGATGAATGCTCGTCTTGTTGAATTTATATTGCCGTAATATAACTCATTGCTGCCAAGGATGTGATGTTTTGTCAAGAGCAAATGGTCAGTCATTCCTACAGCCTAGCAACTGTTCCTGCATGTAGCCTTGTCCAAAGTAAAACAGAGATAAAGGGGTAAGTGACGGGGGACGGGGAAGAGGAAGGGAGGCAGATGGATAGATGGAAGGTGGTGGGTATATCACTGCTCTAATCATGTTAATAATAGTTTTCAGTATTATTACAATTTTAATATCATTATTCTTGACTAGAAAGAAATGGTTATTATGTGTACTTGTATAAGTGTGTGAGTGTGTTTCGCTGTTACAGGGTTAGAGCAGGTTATAACTGTTCCGTAAGTTGGGGGTTTAATTTTAACGGACAAAGAGAGCAGGATCGAGGATGAGTACGATACAAGAGCGGAGGACGGGAGAGAGAGAAGAGAGAGAGAGAGAGAGAGAGAGGAGGAGAGAGAGATAGATGAGAAAGAGAGAATGAGAGGAGAGAGAGAGAGAAAAGAGAGAGAAAGAGAGAAAGAGAGAAAGAGAGAAGGAGAGAGAGCAGATGAGAGAGAGAGAGAGACGGATGAGAGAGAGAGAGAGAGAGAGACAGACAGACAGACAGACAGAAAGACGTGGCATCCTCCTCCATCTTCAAAATGAATCGCCTTTCCTGTGCCTCCATGATGTGAAGCTTTAGACTG
>NW_020869982.1:265567-268067 GCF_003789085.1 Penaeus vannamei
AATTTCTTTTCATGTAGCCAATTTATTCTGGTATTGCCGCCACCGCTCGGATTTTAGCTTTCAAGGGCATCCTGAGAAACCCTATAATTCTTTAATTTCTAGGTAGCTTGGTAAGGCAGTCAAGCGCGTGGGGTGGTTATGGTTTTCCTTGATAGTATGGTAAACAATAACTTATTTTGGTCAGCTTAAGAAAAGAAAAAATGTAATTCTGACAATATTAAATTTATTAACATTTTATACAAAAGGAAATGACTTCAATATCAAGAAAAACAACCGAAATTAACTAATAATAATAATAATAATATGGATCTACCTCCACTGTGACTTAATTCTTACAAAAATGCTTCACGAAAAGGCACTCCCCTCCAGATATTACAACCATCCCCAAGTATTTCTTTTCCCCCCAGAATTTATTATCTCTCCTTCCTGTCTCCAAAGAAGCCCATGCTGTTCTGAGCAAACCAATGTGCTCGATAGAGATACAGGATTGGAGATGTAATTCTCGAACACTGACCCCCTTCATATACGTGTTCAGTCCAGCAATCATAAAAAAAAGAAACTGAGAATCTATCTACAAACTGCTAAACACTAAATTTAAAGTCGTATTAAATTAGCGACTTGGCACCATCGCTCAACGGTCCAAAGAAATGAAAACGTAATTTTATTAAAATGTCAAATCAAAGATTTCGACATATGTGTGACATATCATATACCGGATGTGTGTATATACATATATACACAACAATGGGAATAAGCCACATACCCTTAAAACGTGACTAGAGCATATGAACAATTACACGGAGAACAACGTGGTTTACAGTTTTTGAGAACGGAGGATGTTCTTCGGGTCTGAAGACAGTTTGCTATCCTCTCCCTATCTCCTAGTTTTCCTAAATCTTTGCTCTCATAGGATTGACTTTAACTTGGGGAAACTTTCCTCCCTAAGTTTGCTAACCGGGGTATTTTTCTAAGCGATAATTTTTCTTTTAAGCTGCTCTTAGAATATGCCTGTGTTTGAGTTTGAGTCTGCTTACTAACATCATTAAAATTCTTATTCTCAGTATCGAAATCTGTATATTTTTTTCTTTTTAGTTTTTGATTCTATCATCATTCTTATTATTATCACCATCATCAGTGATAATGATAATTGTCACCATAATCATCTTGATAATAATGATGGTGATATATGCTAATGATAATGATCATCATCCTCATTATTAATCTTGTTATTATCAACGTCATTATTGTCGTTAATGATGCTTTTGCAATCAGTAAAACTTTAAGGATGCTACACTGCGAGTAATTAGATTTTGACGCGATTTCTCTCTCTCTCTTTTTTTTTCTTCTTTTTTTTTTTTTTTTTTTTTTTGAAACTGAGTGCAGTAGTGTCATTCAGTTTAATGAGTTCATAAAAGTTAGAGCAGGGAAAAGTCAGTCACTTTATACGGGCTAGACTCACCGTATTATACTGTCGATAGAACTAGTGAGCGCGAAACGGAAGGAAGAAAAGAGGTTTGTCAAATAATTTATGAAGATCGCACACATATATATTATATATATATATTATATATATATATATATATATATATATATATATATATATATATATATATATATATATACATAGATCTAAAATCGATTCATCGATATAATATATATATATATATATATATATATATATATATATATATATATATATATATATATATATATATATTATATATATATATATATATTATATATTATTGATATTTTCATTTTATTTACTTCATATATGCATGTATATAAAAATAGTCTTTATGATGGTCCTGTGGTTCAAGACATTGCCGACTCTCGTAGGCCCCAATTCCAAAGATCCAGCTGAGGCAGTGAATGTCTTCGCTCCACCGACGTCGCGACCCGATCGGTACCTGAAGTTTTAGCGCACTGATGAGGAAAGGTATGCAATCAGGCAAATAAATAAACAAACATAGCAATAAAATTACGAGATAATTGGAACATTCAAATAAATCCCACTAAGACTCCATTTCCATCATGAACTTCTTCTGATTTTGATTTTGCAACAAACATAAACATCATACTATATGTAATATTTTGTAACTAACATTTATTTCTTCCTGCATATACATTTTACTGCATTATGAATGAATAACATGGAAAAGATATATATAGTATATATATATATATATATATATATATATATATATATATAAATAAATATATATATATATATATATATATATATATATTATATATATATATATATATATATATATATATATATATATATATATATATATATATATATGTATATATACAGTATATATACATATATACATATGTATACATATATATACATATATGTATATAGATAGAGAATAAAAAGATAGATAGATAATAAAGAGAAAAAGAGATAGCTATAGAAAAAGATAAAAAGGTAGATATGAAAGGTTACACACACATTTACTTTATAACGCCGTGTATCGAAGGACTCCGACAA
>NW_020869982.1:310567-315567 GCF_003789085.1 Penaeus vannamei
ATATATATATATATATATATATATATATATATATATATATATATATATATATATATATATGTATATATATATATATATATATATATATATATATATATATATATATATGTGTGTGTGTGTGTGTGTGTGATTAATCAATCAATCAATCAGTCTATCTCTCTATGTACATAGATATGATTATATAGATGTATATACTTACACACACACACATTTCTGTGTGTGTATGCGCGTGTGTGTGTATGTGTTAGTGGGTGGATGGGTGTGTATGTCTGTGTAAGTGAGAGGTGAGGGTGAGAGAGAGAGAGAGAGAGAGAGAGAGAGAGAAGAGAGAGAGAGAGAGAGAGAGGAGAGAGAGGAGAGAGAGAGAGAGAGAGAGAGAGAGAGAGAGAGAGAGAGAGAGAGAGAGAGAGAGAGAGAGAGAGAGAGAGAGAGAGAGAGAGAAGAGAGAGAGAGAGGGAGAGAGGGAGGGAGACAGACAAAGAGAAAGACAGTGAGACAGAGAGAGAAGGCAGAGACAGAGAATGTTCCCTTGCAAACGCAACACATAGCCACACATCTCTCAACCATGTTCCTTAACTGTCACTTTGTCACTCCGTTTTACTTACTCTCAAAAACGTAATGACTGTCTGATTAATATCTTCCAATATTACAAAAGATGTGTCATTAGTATAAGGCACAGTCCAATTAACTGATAAACAGGTCCATTTATTTTCCAGAGTCTTCAGTAAGAAAGAACTTGCAAAGGGAAGTTGATGTGCGTCTGATTAAAACTAAAATTAATTCTAGGAATAACACGAAGAAAAGTTTTAATTGTTTCCATGAAGGTCAACATAATTCCTCGGTCTGTGACTTCTCCGGCCCTTTTATACTCATCTCATGTGTGACTTGTCAAAGGACGTGATTTGTCGTTGTTAATTTAAAAGCTTTTCGATATTCATTTTGCTCTATTACGCAGTACATCAGTCACTCAAGTATATTATCCACCTGATCGAGAGAAAGCAATTAATAGAGATAAGTAGAGGAATCGATTAACTTGATCGATAGTTGATTGATAGCCCCGAATATATAGAAGTTAGACAGATGAATAACTTCAAAGAGACCTATGTATATAAATTCACGACTGAAGTTCACTTTGTGATTAAGGGTAAAAAAGGAGCATAGTAGCTGTATAGCTATAATAATGACGGTATAGGTAGTAATGTTTTAACCTCCCAATATTCTATACAGGTTTTAAAATCGACTAAGACCTGACTGCATTTCGATTTTATTAGAATAGGCATATTACCAACATGTCTGACATACCAAGCAACTGCAGTCTTATTCTTATCTGGCGTAGGTTATACCGTTCTTAAATGAACAATAACCTTCGAATAACTTGAGAATATACCCTGTTAAAAAAAAAAAAAAAAAAAATATATTATATATATATATAATATATAATATAATATATATATATATATATATATATATATATATATATATATATATATATGAACATAAACACAAACACAGTAAAGTGTGCACAAAAATGAAAATCTACACAAAACCGAAATCGATGGTTTTGTCTGAAAAAGAGTTCGAAACGTTACGATTATTTTCAATTCTCATTGTGGCTATTTGCATTTATATATATATATATATATATATATATATATATATATATATATATATATATATATTATATATATATATATATATATATATATATATATATATACGCCAGTGTGTGTGTGTGTGTGTGTGTGTGTGTGTGTGTGTGTGTGTGTCTGCTTCTTTTCTTTTTCTTTTTAACCAACGTTACTAATGCATCGCAGTCTGATATGAAGCAAAAGTAAATAAGTAAAGCAATATCAAGTGTTTAAATATTCGGCTTACCGCATATATGTTACTGTTATGTTGCCAAAGCTGAGAAACTTAATACTTAAGTTGGTGTGTAGCTAACAACAGTAGGCAATATTTGCAATAAATTGTTTAGAATATATATCTAAGCAGGGCCACTACATTAGGTACTGGGACTGTCTGACAAACAGGCGTCTGATACCAGAAATATCGCTTTAAGACCTACATTTAAATGAATAGTTCGGGTTAACCTTAACTACCCTATCCCCTTGCAAGCTGATATAGATTTAGTCCCTTATGCAGATGGAAGTAGTGAACACATAAAATACTTATTCAGTCTGTGTAGTATAATAAAGAACTGTTCTAGAATGACTGATCAGTATGTGGAAACTGTCACTATGGCCATTTAGTCACCGACACCAATTTTAGTTAATGTTCAATACAATATTTCCTATCTGCAACATCAGCAAATGGTGTAAAACTAAAAGAGTATGTTAAAGCTGCGTCCTTTAACCTTTTGGTTTTGGATCAGTTTAGTTTCCTTCCATTAATAATGATTTTAAAAAGTTATTTTGACATTACTGTAAAGTTTGTTTGACTTTACATTTCATTTTAAAGGTCCATTTCCCACTAGCTCGCAACCTGTCCTTGAAGAACCCTGTTCTAATGGATCATAAATCTAGAATAATGAGACAGTCATTAACACACCCTGCCCCCTGTCATGTAAACATGTATGATGACCTTTAACTCACAAAAGCCTCCCAGATTGATATATATCTACACGCACATAGTCGTTCCCTCCCTCGCCCAACCTCCATGACTCGTGAATATTTGTTGTTGTGCCATTTGACATTCATTTCACTGTACCTTGCTATCATCCAGTTTGATCTGACCTGAACGTTCAACATATATCTCAGCTGTCTCTTCAGTATATATATGCTGTGGGTAGGCAAGTTGGTTCTTTCCTGAATAAATGTTTGTATAGCGGTTGAGGATGACACTGACAAAACGATCTTTATTCCTTTTTCGATTCAAACGTCATTAGATCTAAGCAAGTAAGATTAGGGCATGAAAGAATATTAATACTTGTACAATAATTTTGTTAAAGTACTAGAATTTTCCTTATGAACTAGAACTGAAGTGAAAAAAGTAAGTGTATCACGCAATAAAGTCCTCACTATCGATAAATTACGTACTCTTTTTTTAGTTTTGTCAATCAGGCTATATGTCTGACTATCTGTCTCGTTATTTCTCTGTATATATGTGTATATATATATATATATATATATATATATATATATATATATATATATATATAATTTAATCATTTTACAATAGACTGAATGTTAAAGTTACCACTGGATTTCAAAGTGTTAGATTTCAAGAAAATTCTTACAGAAAAAAATGTATTTCTGCAAATATCTCCCTAACGGAGCAACTTGAAGTTTTTCCGTGTAGACCTTCATTTACTCATATGTGCAAACCAAAGCAGAATATTTTACTTTTTTTGACAAAATCACATTCCAGGCAAAATGTTTAGCTCACTAAATTTACATATTAACTGCATAATTAGTTAAAGGTTAATGGGTGCGACAGGATGCGACGGGTGGTTTTACATGTATGCCACATGAATGCTTTCAAACTGCTTCACACAACTGCTATCTATGAGAGAGCGGCTAATCTTCCCACACTAGTATTCTTGAACAAAAACAGTTCGAAACCTTTGTCAAAGACAGACTTGTTGACAAATTCACCTATTTTCGTGATCCTTTCAAAAGAAAAAGGCTCCCACTTTTGTTTCCCCCTACAAAGTTGAAACAAAATCTCAAAGAGGAAAGAATGAAAACAACAAAATAGGCAGAAATCTCTTGCAAAGACTGCAGCTTACAGAGAAGAAAGGCCTGTAGACTTTGCTTAGAGACTGAATCACGACCTGATGAGGGTACCCATTAGCTTAGCTGACACATCAGTTACACTTCACATAAGTGGTGCAAAGTCTATCTCACCCAAAGTGTGTCCAGCTCCAAGAAATCTCTGTTGTTGAGCATTCATCAAGCTGCAGTCATGGCACTAGGAAAGCTTAGCAAAGCACATGCCGTTGGTGATTATGCTAATGAAATTGGTAAGGTCAGCCTTACAGTAGAATTGACGTCACCTTCGATCGCTACAAGGACGTGTAAGGAGGAACAAGAGTCAAACGTGCCAATAAATTTACACCGGTGGGCATATGGCAAAATGCAGGGATGTTCCACTTCCAAGCAAATGGATGGCACCTCCTGAGGAAGTGGTCGTTGCCAATGGTGGTTTTGCTTCAGAAAGAGAAACCCAGAAACCCACACTGCAATGGACATAGCTTTGTTTGAAAGCAGTCATGAGAAAGCCAATATTTGAATAATTCTCCATGCGTGTCATACGGATGTAGAACATTGTGGTGTTCCCGTGAATGACATACAATAGAAACCCAGACTGGTTGATCACGTCTGTGAGACACCCAGCAGATCATGTTCTGATAGGGTGTGACAGAAAACTGAATGGGATACTCTTCTAAAAGACAAGTCAGAAATCACCAAAGCCTTCGGAAAAGGTGTCGGAAGATGCTGAGAAGTTTATCTGCCACATCTAGACCAGTGGAGAACTGCGATGAAACCCGAATAAATGTGTTCGGTATATGCCATGCAGCAGAATCGTTGCCACCATCTATAATGCTGCAGAGTACCAGAGTTTCATATGGAGAGAAGCAAACCATCCAAAGCCTGATGTACCCATACCAACGGAATGTGGGTGGTGCCTTTTAGTTCGAGCACTTTCCTGTTGTAATGTCACTCCCTACAATCCCACAGGCTTGCAAGGACTTAGTGAAATGCAACTGCACCAAAGGCTGTTCAACCAACAGTTTTCCATCGAAAATTTCAAGTACAGTGATAATTATGACAGAAAAAGCTCTCGTCAAAACAGACCGAACAAGAATCCAGAACAAGGGGTCAGGGGGTCCTGTCTGTAAGGTAACAGTAACGCAGTACTGCTACATCTGGTTTAATACCGGGACAATACCAGGTCAGTGTTCCTTGGAGATCTGCTCTTCACCTTCCTTATACCTTTATATATTTGATGCGAGTACCACCTGGCCACCTCTACATCGCATCGGACATGTAAGTGTCACG
>NW_020869982.1:323067-325567 GCF_003789085.1 Penaeus vannamei
AATCGCCACTTTTCAGAAATTGTGATAATGCGGAAACATAATCCGCATATTGTCCAAATACATTTCTCTCAGGCTAAACACTTACAAATAAACAGATAGTCCCAGCGTGAAGACGATGTCTTTTGCGCCTAGGTCCTTGAGCTGACAGCATTGCAGATTACGTGGCACATTCTTGGCTCACTGGTACCCATGATCCGGGGATTCTGGATATTCCACACCAAGCAGCTGAGAAGTCTAGCCGACCACTGACCTCCGCCGAGTGGGGTTTGTTTTGTATCATATTGAGGTTGTTTTCTAGGTGTTGACTCTCATTAGTAGAGAAATAATCAGTGATGGCTAACCAACAGCACTGGTTAACGAAGAAGGTTGTAGGGTGCCTGTCGACTATGGATAGGAAGGGGAGCCAAGAGTAAACAAGGCAGGGAACACATAGAAACAAGCCTGCCACATAACCTTTCACATTGGGCCAGAAATAAAAACACAAAGGCCTTGAGGTCTTTCCTTCAGATCCCTCACCTTTTCTACAACAATGTCAAGCTTTTACATTTGTGCTTATTATTCCTAATGTTCCTCTTATAATGTGTACAGCATAGTGCGAGTTAATGGTACCGTAAACACCAATTCTCAGTGACTCATACTTACACTAGATACGTGTATATCGTTCAAGCCAGTATAAGGTCATGGGCATGTCAGTAGGGCAGAATTATATAGCCTAACGTGAACGAGATTGTGGGATGTGGGAGAAAAAAAAGAAAAGAAAAAGAAAAAAGCAGCAGCTGTTACCTGAATTCCAGAAGTTAGAGGTAACTGGAGAGAGGGAGGGTGGGGGAGGGAGAAAGAGGGTGAGGGAGAGAGAGAGGGTGAGGGAGGGAGAGAGAGGGTGAGGGAGGGAGAGAGAGGGTGAGGGAGGGAGAGAGAGGGTGAGGGAGGGAGAGAGAGGGTGAGGGAGGGGAGGGAGTGAGAGAGAGGGAGAGAGAGAGAGAGGGAGAGAGAGAGAGAGAGAGGGAGAGGAGAGAGAGAGAGAGAGAGAGAGAGAGAGAGAGAGAGAGAGAGAGAGAGAGAGAGAGAGAGAGAGAGAGAGGAGAGAGAGAGAGAGAAAGAGAGAGAGAGAGAGAGGAGAGAAAGAGAAAGAGAAAGAGAAGAGAAAGAGAGAGAGAGAGAGAGAGAGAGATAGAGAGAGAGAGAGAGAGAGAGAGAGAGAGAGAGAGAGAGAGAGAGAGAGAGAGAGAGAGAGAGAGAGAGAGAGAGAGAGAGAGAGAATGGAGTGCGAAAATATAATAAGAGACACGAATTATACACACTCACTACACATAAGCATGCACGCACACATAAACACCATCTAAAATCAACACATACACCGACAAAGACAGGTAGAAATGATCAAACACAAGGAACTGCATTAGCACACACAGCAGAAATATGCAATACGTAAAAAAACAAAGATCTAGATTTGCATATACACAAACGGCATAAATGAACACAGATACACACAAACATAAGCGCAAACCCAAAACACGCACAAATTAAACAAGGTAAAACATAAATAAACAATAGCACACACACACACACACACATACACACACACACACACACCACACACACACACACACACACACACACACACACACACACACACACACACATCTCTTGGCATTAGTTGATATACTTTATCTTATCTAATAAAGATGTTCTTTGACTTTTCTTATTGCAAGGGATGTATATAATACAATAGAAAATTTTCATATCAAAACTCAAAATAAAAAGTTATAGCACCAGGAATTAATATGTCAATGACATGTGACAGTTTTGCATAATATCCGCACATCCAAATATGACATATTCCAATTACATACTATCTTGTATTGATCAAATGAACATCCGTAAAAATACATGTGGAGGACAAGTTCATAATTATGTAACTGCTTTTAATTCGCTCATGGATTTCAGTGCCAGATCCATATTGCCTCTCAATCGGTGTGCTTTAATTAGAAAAAAGGTATATAAATACATTTTCATTGTCTCGATTTTATTCCTCTGACTGAATCATATCGACATAGTTTTTCTTTTATTATCCCTCCTCTTCCCGTCTCTCTCTCAATGTGTTTTTGTATGTGTGTTTAGGGGGTGGGGGGTTGCGTGTATACAGATATATAAACGTGTGTGTGTGTGTATATATATATATATATATATATATATATATATATATATATATATATATATATATATTGGAAACTGCATCAATTATTCTAATATTAAATATGATACGAAGATTTTAAAAATAGAATAGCGACCCGCAAGCCTCCAAACATCACCAAGCTGTGCACAAAAGTCCTTACGACCCGCATCTACGACACGCTAGAGTCGAACCAGGCTGGAAAAAAGATGGGAATCCTCAGTCGATTATCAGCAACAGACATCTTCAAACTAAACTAAATAATCGAAAATGGAATGAATGTCGTAAATGCTCATATATGCCATTCGACTCTGTCCAAATAATAGA
>NW_020869982.1:330567-333067 GCF_003789085.1 Penaeus vannamei
TTTCTTTCTTCGGGCAATCTCAATTAGTTGTTCCTAATTCCTAATCATATTTTTTTTTTTTTCATTTGATGGGTATCTTCATCATTTCTCTTTTCACTACTTAATTATGAACACACATTTTACGAAATAAACCAGACACATTTATTACATTTCTCACTAAATACTACTACAATGCATGATCCACATAAATTAGCAGACTTAAAAAAAGTTTCCTTTAGAATAAAATTCCTTATAAACTGCTTTACTTAACAATACATACATACATACATATATATATATATATATATAATATATATATATATATATTATATATAGATAGATAGATAGATAGATAGATAGATAGATAGATAGATCCGTTACATATGCCCAAACCATATATATATATATATATAATATATATATATATATATATATATATATATAATATATATATATATATATATTATATATATATATATGGTTTGGGCATATGTAACGGATCTATCTATCTATCTATCTATCTATCTATATGTATATATATATATATATATATATATATATATATATATATATATATATATATATATTTCCGTTACATATGCCCAAACCATTGTATTTTTTTTCTTCGGGCAATCTCAATTAGTTGTTCCTAATTCCTAATCATATATTTTTTTCCTTTGATGGGTATCTTCATCATTTCTCTTTTCACTACTTACATCCATACCGTATTTTCTTGAGGTAGATTCTAATCGATTTGTGAACTCAGTAGGTTCTCTCCTGTTTCCAGCTACGAGGTTTATGTTGTCAGCGAAACGTAAATTTACTATTTTTCTTCCTTCAACCGCGATAGTTCCATCGAAGTTCTTGAAAGTATCCATCCATTGTTATTCGTTTTAAAAAAGATGTTGAAAAGACAGGGTGACAAAATACAGCTTTGACGAACACCAACTGATATTTTGAACTATTCAAAGGTGTTATTATTGAGAATAGCACTGTTGCTTTTATCATATAGTGTTTCTACCACATTCACAAATTTTGTTCCCATGTTGTGCTTTCTCATTATCTTCCAGTGTGCTTCTTGCCAAACTCTGTCAAAAGCTTTCCTGAAGTCTGTGAAGTTGGGATGTATCTGATGGTCTCTATATTCTTACATTTTTATCTATTCAACTTTTATGTGCCTAAGTCTGAAGCCAGCTTATTTTTCCGCAAGGAAACTTTCTGAAACATATTTCATTCTCGCATTTATTACTTAGAGTAGAACTTTGCTTGGATGGCTTATTAGGCTTATAGTTCTGTTATTATTGCACTTATGTAGGTTCTTCTTGGGCAAAAGTATTATCAATGATTTTGACTATTGCGAGGACCATTCTCCCCTTTCCCATACAAAGTTGCAGATTTTATAGAAGATAAAATCTTTACTTCCACTTTTCAAGAGTGCTGCAGCTAAATTATCAAATCCTGCAGCTTTCCATTTATTCAGCTTGTTCACTGCTTCTTAAATTTCGCTTTATATTTCCGTTCTTTATATTTCCATCGAGGCTTGTCCATGTTATCCTTCTAGAGAGTTTGTGATGAAATCGGATGTTTGTGATGACCATTTTGTTCGTTCTTACAAATTCCAACATTCGGATACGTCGCTTATTTGTTATCCCAACCCCAAATTTACTCGTCATTCCTGGCCAATTAGTATGCGCATCTGAGCCAGTCTTTGAATTCCAGTCCCCTTGAATTGCTTTGATGCCTTTCTTCGGTATTTTGACTATAGTTGCTTCCAATTGGCAACCACCAAACTTTTCTAACTCTTCCTCTCTGCCATCTGCAGTTGGAGCATATTCTTGAAGAAATAATGAAAACAAATAAGGATATGCATGATTGGTTGACAGTAGAACGATTTTGAAACGACCCCCCCCCCCCCCCCGTTACTCATCTCCCCTTTTCTTTCCTCCCTTTCTCCAGAATTCCAGTTCACCTTTCTTTTAATCCCATCTTCTACTCGTTATCCACTCCAACTCCACCCTTTGCTCCTCACCCTCGATCTTCCTCTTTCTTGTCTTGCCTCCCCCCCCCCTTCTCCCGCTAACCCTATTACCCCCGTCTTTCCATATTTACAAGCATAGTGATAATTATCATTAAAATATTTATAATAAAGACGAAATGTTAAATCTGTTGACGATGACAGTGATGATGACGATGTCGATGACTATGACGATAATGTAAACGATGATTATTGTAATCCTCATCATCATATCGTAACTAAAATAAGGGGGATAATGAATATATTAATAATAATCTTTATAAAATTCTCTTATGGATAATAAACTTTTCCCGCATACTGATAATGATAATAAAAATATGAGGCAAAATCAGTTCCTCTTTCGAGTGAGCAGCTTCATACTCGAGTATCTACAAAGCAACAGGTTTCATTAAATTACATTGCATCAATGCCATGGGGATAAAATTCACGTTGAATTAACGCTGAATATGATGAAATAACTTTCCGAATGTGAAAATAAAATATGAC
>NW_020869982.1:415567-418067 GCF_003789085.1 Penaeus vannamei
GATAAATGTACTGCCTCCAGTAAAACACTAGCAGTCAGTTAAACCTTTATTGTCATGATCACAAGCTGGTAGGTATGAGCAGTGTATCCAACTTGCTTGATGACAATATACACGTACGCGTGAACGTGCACGTGATATGAGGTGAAAAGCTGTAAGAAAATAAATCTTCACAGTTTTGGAAATAAAAAGTTGTACACAAATAAAGTAAATGAATCATACAAATATCAAATAATATTAATACAATATGAGATAAAAATATTAAGAACAAATCAATAGAAATTTATAAAATTACTGCAAGACTAACATATAGATAAACATTAAACAAACAAATAACTTCTTATTCCTTATACTATCTTATGACATTTCCTGAGTTATTAAGGCATTTTATAAAAGATCAATAATTAAAGACTAGATACTTTCATTAAATGAATAGGAAACAAAACATTATTCTTTGGTAAATAACTGAAATAAAGCTTGGTAAAAATATAAGAGTACAATAGGAATGGGACTACTTATATCACATAATTTCAAGTTATATATCACATAAAAGACACAACTTTGTTATTAACATATGCTCTAACATCTGAACAATACATTAATAACAGTATAAATAGTTGACTTACAGTGTGGCTGGCCCAAATCTTTATAAAACAAGAATAATTTAAAAGTACGCAGCACAAGACGTCTCACGTGGCTCTCTAGAGGGGCTCCGTGGATTCACAACAATGCGTTTTTGTAGGGCGTTCGTACAACTCTAACGTCACTGTAGCCAACATTACAAACTAAATGAAATTAAATAATCATTCTCATGTTAATACATTAAATAAAATAAATCCTTGATCTAAACTCAATATATATAATATCAGACAAGGAATCCTTGATTCCTTTACACTCCCTGCCTGATATCAACAAATTTGATATCACTACTCTAATACTGATTAAATGACAAATAGGAACTGAAATGTGACTTGTTCAAATAAAATTAGCTACTTAGCACCAGAAACCAAAAGAATTAACTCTGAAATTGGTCTTGTGTACACAACTGGCTTTCCATCTCTCATAACCTTTAACTCCACTTTCCTTACTGTCATAACTGAACGGCCAGAGCAACTAGTTATGATGTATTCCTCTGCCACAGAGCGAACATCAAAGAAATCTAAAAGCTCTCCTTTAGCTAAAGATTTGTTACTCTGATCATCTAATATAACATATGACTTCATACGCTTCTTCGGGTTACTCACATGAAAAACGTAAACTGGCAAAATTTTAGCACAAGACTTTCCAGGAAATTCCTCACATACACCAGTACTCTTGTTGGTCACATCTAAAGCTTGTTCACGTACTGACTCTTTAACAACACTCTGCTCCGGCTTCTCCCTGCCATGAGCCTTAGTACTTGTCTCAGGAACAGACTGAAATTTCTTCAAATGCATAGCAGTGCAATGGTATTTACTTCCACAGTCTTTACAGGTTATGTCCTCTGGACAATCTCTACTTAAGTGGTTCTTCGAGATGCAACACTTAAAACATATTCTATTTTCTTTCAGAAGTTTCTTGCGTTCTTCTAAAGACTTTGACTTAAAGCTTTTACATTCATGTAGAGAATGGTTGGTCCCATGTATTATACATTTAAGGGCTTCTTCATCAGGCACTACAGTCTTCTTTGTAGTTACTTTAAATTTATCTAGCTTTGAAGTCTTGTCTATATGAGATTTTACTTCTGGCTCAAAATTAAATCCTGGATCATTATGGATTTGTGCAACGTCAGAAATGAAGTCTACAAAATAAGAAAAGGGTGGGAATAACACACCTTGTGTTTTCTTGTAGTTGGATGCTTTGTCTCGCCATTTTCCTTGTACTGAAGGAGGTAACTTGCTTATCACAGGGTTTATTCCTGCAGATGTGTCAAAGTGTCCAAACAGTTTCTCGTAAAGTGGATTTTCTTTAAGCGACTGTACTTCGCAGAGAAGATCATGCAGATCATACAGTTTCTTGGGATCTCTGAACGTAACCTTAGGAAACTTTTCTAGTTTCTTCTTGATAGATGCTTCAATAATCTCAGGACTGCCATATCTATCTTCAAGCCTCTTCCATATCAACTTGATGCACTTACTTGGATCATGTATATTGGAAGTCCTTATACTCTGCGCAAATTTGGACGACTCAGGGCCCAGCCACCGGAGTAAAAGGTCAACTTCTTCCAAAGACGTAACATGCAGATCTTGAATGGTCTGCTGAAAAGTAGTTTTCCAAGGCACATAAGACTCAGGACGATCATCAAATGGACTGAAACGTGCCAGGGAAAGTTCCTTCTTCAAAAGGAAACGCGACAATTCTCCACAACAACTGTTACTCACAGGATTAGCCTTGGCATCACTGGGCTGACTACGAAGAGGTTGTATGACAGGCATAGCTTTTCCAAAGAAGGGTTGAGATCAAATTCTGGTACCTTGTTCTGATCTTCCACGTACTGCTTGACACGACTTAAAGAATCTGCTGC
>NW_020869982.1:430567-440567 GCF_003789085.1 Penaeus vannamei
TGTGTTATTGTTGTGGTGTTTTACGTTGGCTTCTGATGTGTTTTTTCATGTTGTGTGTTATGATTTGCTAATGAAATGTTATACGGTTAAATATACTTCTGTGCGATTATGTTACTCTTCTTAATCTTTTCCTTATTTTTAATCTTGTTCTTATTCTTAGTCTTGATTTTAGATTTATTTTTCTTACTTTTCTGATCATCATTATTACCATTATCCTTACCATATATCATCACTATTATTATTATTATTATTAATATTACTACTACTACTACTACTACTACTACTACTACTACTACTACTACTACTACTATGTTATTATCATTATCATCATCATTATTGTTATTACCATTATTATCATCATTATTTAATATTATTATTATCATCATCATCTATATTATTGTTATTATTACTATTATTACCATTACCATTATCATCATTACTGTTTGAATTGTTATTTCTGTTATCATTATGATCATTTTGATTATCATCATAATCATAATTATTATAATTATTTTTTTTCATTATTGTTTCCTTGTTATTTTAAACATTATCATTATTAACATTTCCATTATCATCATTATTATGATCTTTATTATCATTGTTATTATTATGATCATCATTATTGTTCTTATTGATGTTATTATCACATTATTACTACTATTATTATTTTTACTATGATTACTATAATCATAATTATTATGTTGTTCCTGTTATTGTTGTTTCAAGTATCATTGTTATCATTATGAATATCGTTATCATTATTATTATTTTATTTATTATTTTTATTATTATTATTTTATTATATTACCATTATTGTTATTATAGTCATATAATAATAATTATTATTATTAATATAATAACAGTAATAATAATGAAAATAATAATAATCATTATTTTCATAATCACAATTTTGATGACAATTACTATTGTCTTTTTATTTTCCTTTTCTCATTATCACAGCTCGTATTGACATCAGTATCATTACAGATATTGCCATCAGTTCTTTTACGTTTGTTATGATTACCACCACTGCCACTGCCACTGTATTCTAACCGGACATTCTTTGAAAGGTGTACAGTACATTCAAGAATCAATACCTCACTCTCCGGTATAGATGGTAACGATCCTATTCATTCTCCACGTTAGTCTTTGAGTCGAGGACGCAGTACATCCCCTCCTTTGTATCCTGTCGATCTTTCTTCCCTCTTGCTCTTCTAGTTTTATTTCCTCTTTTTATTATTCCTCTCTGATTTGTTCGCTGGTACATTGTCCCGTTCCCATTCATCGGGTTTCTTCCTGGATCATGGAAGCTATTATTTCCAAAAGGGTCTCTCTCTCTCTCTCTCTCTCTCTCTCTCTCTATTCTCTCTATCTCTATCTTCTCTCCCTCTCTCTCTCTCTTTCTCTCTCGCTCTCTCCCTATCCCCCCTCTCTCCATCTGTCTATATTTATTTATCTACCAGTCTATTTATCTATCTCCTTGTCTATCTATCTATCTATCTCATGTGCTCAGTCTCTCTCTCTCTCTCTCTCTCTCTCTCTCTCTCTCTCTCTCTCTCTCTCTCTCTCTCTCTCTCTCTCTCTCTCTCTCTCTCTCTCTCTTCTCTCTGTTCTTGTCTATCTTTCCAGTAGTTTGTCTGCCTGTCTGGCTTTTTCTTTTGTATTTTTCTCTCTCCCTCCCCCACCTCTTCTCTCTCTGTCTCCCTCTCGTCTCCCCTTTCTTTGTTCTTGTTCGGCTCTCCTTTTGTTTGTTTGCTTGTCTGTTCTTCACTTTTGTTCTCTCTCCCTCCCCCCCTTCCTCCTCTTTCTCTCCTTCCTCCCTTCCTTTCTTCTCCCCTCTCCCCTCCCTTCCTTCCCTCTCCTCCTTCTCCCCCCTTCCTCCTTTCTCTACCTCCTTCCTTCCTCTCCTCCCCCACCCCTTTCCCCGCTTTTCCCCTCCCCCTTTCTCTCCTTCCTCCCTTCCCTCATCTCCCCTCTCCTCCCTTCCTCTTATCTCCCTTCCCCTTCTCCCCTCTATCCCTCCTCCTTTCTCTCACTCCTCCCTTCCCCTCTTTTCCCCTCTTCCTCCTTTCTCTCTTCCTCCTTACCCTAACCGCCCCCCTTCCTCCTTTCTCTCTCCCTCTCCCTCTTCCTCCTTTCTCTCTTATCTCCTTTAACCTCTTCTCCCCTCCCCCCTTCCTCCACCCTCACCTCCCCTTCCTCGGTCTGATACCCTTCCTCCATTCCCCTCACCTCCCCTCTCCCCTTCCCCCCCCCATTCCCCTCACCTTCCCCTCTCCTCTTCCCTTCCCTCGATCTGATACCCTTCCTCCATTCCCCTCACCTCCATTCCCCTCATCTCCCCTGTCCCCTTCCTCCCCCTCTCCCCTTCCCCTTCCCTCGATCTGATACCCTTCCTCCATTCCCCTCACCACCTCCTCTCCCTTCCCCTTCCCCGGTCTGATACCCTTCCTCCATTCCCTCACCTCCCCTCCCCCCTTCCCCCATCCCTCGGTCTGATACCCTTCCCCCATTCCCCTCACCTTCATTCCCCTCATCTCCCCTATCCCCTCTCCCCCTCTCCCCTTCCCCTTCCCTCGGTCTGACATCCACCCTGCTCGCCGCGTTTCCGTCACTCCAAGCCCATCTATTCCTCGACCCTTCCTGTTCCACCGTTCTCTTCCATCGGACGGCGACGAGCAGCCTCTTAACGCAGCAGGGACGTCCACCGTCACACACCGTTTGACACAGCGACCGAAAATGGGGCCCGTAACTTTGCTTAACTTCAAAGTCCAACAATTGCCTTAACTTTGCCGCATAAAAGTCGAAGTTAAACTTAGCTGTTGACAGTTTACTCAAACTGAGCATCCAGGAAAGGGCCACTATAGATTCATGTAAATTTCCCGGTCAGATTTTGTGTTTTTTCCCTTCCTCTTTTTATTTTTTTTTTTTTTTTTTTTTTTTCTTTGGATTTTTTTTCTCTTCTCTTTTGATTTTTTGTTTTTCTCTTCTCTTTTGATTTTTTTTTTCCTTCTTTTGATTTTTTTTTTTTCCTCTTTGATTTTTGTTTTTCTCTTCCTCTTTTGATTTTTGTTTTTCTCTTCCTCTTTTGATTTTTGTTTTTCCCTTCCCCTTTTGATTTTCCACCTTTTTTCCCCGATTTGTTTTTCGTTTAATATTTTTTTCCTAGAGCACGAGACGTGGTGTGCGCTCGTAACATGGTATACGTTCTCTCGTGATAAGGGACACTATCGCCGAATGATAGACACGAAGAAGAAAAAATCCCCTTAAAACCTCCCCCCCCCCTTCACTCCTCATCCCCTCATACTCCACTCATGCCCTTCAACCCTACTACCCCTCCTTCCCCCCCTACTCCTCATCCCCTCATACTCCCTCATACTCTTGATCCTACTACCCCCTCCCCTTCCCCCCCTACCCTCATCTCCTCTTACTCCACTCATACCCTTGATCCCTACTACCCCTCCCTGTCCCCTACTCCTCATCCCCTCATACTCCCCTCATACCCTTCAAGCCTTCTCCCTACTATCCCCCCTTCCCCCCCTACTCCTCATCCCCTCATACTCCACTCATACCCTTCATCCCTACTACCCCCTCCCCTGTCCCCTACTTCTCATCCCCTCATACTCCACTCATACCCTTCAACCTACTACCCCCCTCCTCCCCCCCTTACTCCTCATCCTCTACTCCCCTCATACCCTTCAACCCTACTACTCCCTCCCTTCCCCCCTCCCTCCCGTCCCCCAGACAAAATAACAAAAGGAATAAAGTCATCGCCCAGCTCTTTGCGAAACGATTTCTGCAGATATACGTTATCTGAGATTATCATCACCGAACCTCTCATTATCTCGAGAGACAACATCTCTAGCACCCACGGCCGCCGCCATTACTTCGGCAGTTTACGATGTTCGTAAACAATTTCTGGAGTGTCTTTGCCTCACGCGCCGCCGGAGGAACACGCCATTATCTCGGCCAGACGATACGCCCTCGTCCCGCCCACGCGCTCTACGCTGACAGCATCACGTACTGTCATAAATCCTTGCCAACATCATCGCCGTTGTCATCCTCGCCTGCGCTGTCATTGGGCTCTTTTTCTAGGTTTGTGAGGTTTTTTTGTTCGAATCTAATTACGATTTTGGTTCTCATTAACGTCATCATCAGCGGACAATTTTTTTTCGAAATATAGTTTTTCTTTTTTTTTTCTTTCTTTTCTTTTCTTCTTCTTTTTCTTTCTTCTTCTTCTTCCTTTCTGCTTCTCCTTCTTCTTCTTCTTCTTCTTCTTCTTTTTAACTTATCTCTCCTTCTCCCTTTTTCTTTATCTATCCCCTTTACTTTACGGCGATTGTTTATTCTCTTCCAGCTTTTCACCATCACCACTTTCGACACAATTACTGTACTCTCCTCCCGTATTCTCTCCCGTGTTATTACTATTAAGTTGCTTTCTCTTTCATAGAATTATTACTAAGCTTCTTTGCGTAAGAGTCTCAGTCATTGACTTGCTCGTCCTCATACTTCTTCTCGTTTCGTCATATTATTATTATTATTATTTCTGTTATTTTTATAATCATAATGATTTTTATCATTATTATTATTTTCAATATTATTATTATTATTATCATTATTATTATTATCATCATCATCATCATCATCATCATCATCATCATCATCATCATCATCATCATCATCATCATCATTCATCATCATCATCATCATCATTTCATATCATTATCATATCATCATCATCTCATCATCTTTATCACATCATTATCCTCATCATATCATCATCATCATCATCATCATCATCATCATGAACATCATCATTATTATTTTTTTTTATCACTATCATATCCATCAGGAGCAGCAGCAGCATTTGTATTATCATCACTCTCTTTCTCGTCTACAACCACAATTTACATCACTATCATCCTCACAATCCTTATCGTCGGGTATTTGACTCCGAGCCACTGACAGCTTACATCAGCTGAGCCTGTTGTTCTCGGGTGGGGGACGGGGGAGGGGAGGGGGGTGTATTTTCAGATGAAGAGGAGGGGTCAACTTTTACTTATATTTTGTCCGTTTAATTTCATGATTTTAGTTTTATTCGTTTCTGCGGTATCATCTGAAACAAAATGTCCTTTAAAATGTGTATATATGTTTATATAACTTTATCCGTTTTGATAAAGAAATGAAAGACTGTAGGGTAGCAAGTGAACACAAGGTCATAATATGAATGATTTTCAATTGATATGAGGGAGGAAATATAGAATAAAAATACGAAACAAGGAAAATAAGGAAAAGAAAACAGTACATCAACTGAGCCTTTTGTTCTCGGATGGGGGCGGGGGAGGGGAGGGGGGGGTATTTTCAGATGAAGAGGAGGGGGTCAGCTTCACGTCGTTTTGATAATTCCACATTTAATGATGTTCCTTTATTTTTTTTTATCCCTTCAAAGTTTGATGGATAGTAGTTTTTTTCTTTTGTTTCTATGTCTTTCTAAAGTATTACTTTATATTATATTTTGTCCTTTAATTTCATGATTTTAGTTCTTTTTTCTGGATGCGTATCATTCTGAAAAAAAATGTTCTATAAAATGTGTATATAGATATTTATATAACTTTATCGTTTTTGATAAAGAAATGAAAGACTGTAGGGTATCAAGTAAACACAAGGTCATAATATGAATGATTTTCAATTAATAGGAGGGGAAAAATATAGAAAAAAATACGAAACAAGGAAATAAAGCAAAAAGAAAAACAGTACATAACTGAGCCTGTTGTTCTCGGGTGGGGGCGGGGAGGGGAGGGGGGAGGTTATTTTGAGATGAAGAGGAGGGGGTCAACTTCACGTCGTTTTGATAATTCCACATTTAATGATGTTCCTTATTTTTTTTTATCCCTTCAAAGTTTGAGTGGATAGTAGTTTTTTTTTTCTTTTTTTCTTTCTAAAGTATTACTTTATATTATATTTTGTTCTGTTTAATTTCATGATTTTAGTTCTTGTTTCTGCGATGCGGTATCATCTGAATAAAAAATGTTCTATAAAATGTGTATATAAGATGTTGATATAACTTTCTCCGTTTTGATAAAGAAATGAAAGATTGTAGGGTAGGAAGTGAAACAAGGTCATAATATGAATGATTTTCAATTAATAAGGGGAAAAATATAGAAAAAAATACGAAAGAAGGAAAATAAAGCAAAAAGAAAAACAGTACATCAACTGAGCCTGTTGTTCTCGGGTGGGGGACGGGGAGGGGGGGGGGGTATTTTGAGATGAAGAGGAGGGGGTCAACTTCACGTCGTTTTGATAATTCCACATTTAGTGATGTTCCTTTATTTTTTTATCCCTTCAAAGTTTGAGTGGGCAGTAGTTTTTTTTCTTTTTTTCGTTCTTTTTTTTCTAAAGTATGACTTTATATTATATTTTGTTCTGTTTAATTTCATGATTTTAGTTTTTGTTTTGCTGCGGTATCAATCTGAATAAAAAAATGTCCTATAAAATGTGTATATACGTTTATAAACTTTATCCGTTTTGATAAAGAAATGAAAGACTGTAGGGTATCAAGTGAACACAAGGTCATAATATGAATGATTTCAATTAATATGAGGGAAAATATAGAAAAAAATACGAAACAAGGAAAATAAAGCAAAAAGAAAAGTACATTCAACTGAGCCTTGTTCTCGGGTGGGGGACGTGGAGGGAGGGGGGGGGGGTATTTTCAGATGAAGAGGAGGGGTCAACTTCACGTCGTTTGATAATTCCACATTTAATGATGTTCCTTTTTTTTATCCCTTCAAAGTTTTGTGTGGCAGTAGTTTTTTTTTTTTTTTCTTTCTTTCTTTCTAAAGTATTACTTTATATTATATTTTTCCTGTTTAATTTCATGATTTTAGTTCTAATCGTTTCTGCGATGCGGTATCCTCTGAATAAAAAAATGTCCTTTAAAATGGTATATATGTTTATATAAATTTATCCGTTTTGATAAGAAATGAAAGACTGTAGGGTAGCAAGTGAACACAAGTCATGATATGATGCTTTTCAATTAATAGGAGGGAAAAATATAGTTAAAAAATACGAAACAAGGAAATAAAGCAAAAAGAAAAACAGTACACCAGCTGAGCCTGTTGTTCTCGGATGGGGGACGGGGGAGGGGAGGGGGGGGAATTTTGAGATGAAGAGGAGGGGGTCAACTTCACGTCGTTTTGATAATTCCACATTTAATGATGTTCCTTTATTTTTTCCCCTTTCAAAGTTTGAGTGGGCAGTAGTTTTTTTTCTTTATTTTTCGTTCTCTATGTCTATCTAAAGTATGACTTTATATTATATTTTGTCCCGTTTAATTTCATGATTTTAGTTTTACTCGTTTCTGCGGTATCATCTGAATAAAAAATGTCGTTTAAAATGTGTATATATGTTTATATAACTTTATCCGTTTTGATAAAGAAATGAAAGACTGTAGCGTATCAAGTGAACACAAGGTCATGATATGAATGCTTTTCAATTGATATGAGGGGAGAAATATAGAAGAAGAATACGAAATGAAATAAAGAAAATAAAGAAAAAGGAGAAAAGAACGGAAAAGAAAGAAAGAGGAAGGAAAGAACGGAAGAAAAAGAAAAACGAACCGTATTCATGTTGACATATGCATAAAAGTATAAAAATAAAAGTATAAATGAAAATGAATATCTTCACAACGAAAGAGATGTATTTGACCGGTTTCGAATATATCTTCGTCAGAAATACATATCTGACGACGATATATATTCGAAAACGGTTCAATACATCTCTTTCATTGTGAAGATATTCATTCTCATTCATACTTTTTTTTCTAAAGAAGAGAGAAAAATGGGTGAAAGAAAATCAACGAATGAAAAATAAAAAGAAATAAAATCCCCCCCCCTTCCTCCCCTCTAAAAAGAAAAAGAAGAAAAATAAATAAATATCCCCATCCTCCTTTTCTTCTCTGACTGATAATCCCCTCTTCCCTCCACCACCACCTCCACCTCCTCCTCCTCCTCTCTCTCTCTCTCCACCATATTTCACATCTCTCTCCCGTTCCCTCCAACACCAACTGCACTCCTAAGTTCACCAATCCATTTTCCGACGCCTTTCCGTCCCGCTGGCTCTCGAATCCATTGTGTTCATCCCGCCTCCCGACGTCAGCCCCCCACGACCTGTGTCATCGGTTATGGCTCTCTCCTTTCTACTGCCCGAGTCGTCTCTCCTTGGTTATATATATATGTATGTATATATATATATATATATATATATATATATATATATATATATATATATATATATATATATATATATATATATATATATATATATATATATATATATATATATATATATATATATATATATATATATATATAATTATTTATTATTATTTATCGGGATCCCTCTCTTTTGTACGTCGAGAATGTGTGTTTTATTTTTTGAACTTTTTTTTTCTTTTTTTAGTCTCTCGCTCTTGCTCTTTTTTATGCAAATGTATCCGTTTCTTTTGGTTTATCTGTTCTCTCTCTCTCTCTCTCTCTCTCTCTCTCTCTCTCTCTCTCTCTCTCTCTCTCTCTCTCTCTCTCTCTCTCTCTCTCTCTCTCTCTCTCTCTCTCTCTCTCTCTCTCTTCTCTCTCTCTCTCTCTCTCTCTCTCTCTCTCTCTCTCTCTCTCTCTCTCTCTCTCTCTCTCTCTCTCTCTCTCTCTCTTTTTCTTTCTGTCAAGTTTCAGTCCTTTCTTGGTCTGCCTCTATTTCATTATTTCTTCTTTTTCGCATTGTTCATCTCCTTCCACTTCCTCCCTTCTCTCTTCCTTCTTCCTTTCTCCTCCCTCTATCATTTACTCTCACCTATCACCTCTTCCCTCAATCATCGCCTCTCCCCTCGCCTTTCCTCCGTTTTTTCTCTTCCCTCCTACATTCTCTCAATCATTATCTTTCCCCTTTTCTTTCCTCCCTCTTCTCCTTCCTCTTCCCTTTTGGATCTTCCCTCCTTTATTCTCTCAAACATCATTTCTCCCCACTCTTTTTCCCTTCTCTCCTTTCCTTTTCCTCTTTTATTCTCTCGCTCACATCTCTCCCCTGCCCTTTCCTCCCTCTTCCCTCCTTATCCCGACCCTCCTTCTTCCCTCTTTATCCTTATCTTCTCTCTTCCCTCTTTATTCTGACCCTGCCTCTTCCCTCCCCATTTTTACCCTCCCTCTTTCCTCTTTATCCTGACGCTCCCTCTTCCCTCTTTATCCTTATCTTCCCTATTCCCTCCTTATCGTCTACCCTCCCTCTACCCACCTCATTCCTGACCCCTCCTCTTCCCCCTCCTCATCCTGACCCTCCCTCTTCCCTCCTTTCATCCTACCCCTCCCTATTTCCCTCCTCTTCCCTCCTCATCCTGACCCTCCCTCTTCCCTCCTCATCCTGACCCTCCCTCTCTTCCCCTCTACTCCCTCCTCACCCTCCTCTTTTCCATCCTCATCTCTTCATACCCTCCCTCTTCCCTCCTTCATTTTGACCCCTCTCCCCTCTTCCTCCCCTCTCCCTCTCAGCCTCCCTTCTTCCATCTTTTCTTTCTGACCGTTCCTCCTACTCCCTCTCCTCTCCTGAACTCCCTCGTTCCCTCCCTCATCTGACCCTCCCTCTTCTCTCTTCATCCTCACTCCCTCCCTCTTCCCTTCCCCTCATCCTCACCCTCTCCCCCTCTTCCCTTCTCATCCTACCCTCCCTTTTCCTCCCTCCCTCCTCATCTGACCTTCCCTCTCCTCCCCATCCTCGTCACCCTCTCTCTTCCTCCTCATCCCACCCTCCCTCCCTTCCTCTCCTCCATCCTCCATCCTCCCCTTCTTTCCCTCCCTCTCCTTTCCTCCTCATCCTGTACTTTCCCCCTCTTCCATTCCTCTCTGACCTCCCTCTTCTGCCCTCATCCTCTGACCTCTCTCTCCCTCCTTCACTACTCACCCCTCCCTCTTTCCCTCCCCCTTCCGCCTCCCACGTTCCTCCCTGACCTCCTCCT
>NW_020869982.1:463067-475567 GCF_003789085.1 Penaeus vannamei
CTTAACATCTCGAAAAACAAAATACTACATACATCCTCTCCTTACAATCTCTCTCTCTTTCTTCTTTCTTCTTCATCTCTCTACTCTTTTCGTGTGCTGTGTGTGTGTGAATGATTGTATGTATCCGACTTTCTTACTTTTCATCATACATCTCTCTTTTTCCTACGATTACTTTTTTTCTTCTAAACATGAACATCAACAGAAACCAATTTTTTTTTTCTGTTTTTCCCTTTCTTTCTCCCTCTTTTTTTTTTTTTTTTTTTTATAAATATTTTTATTTTCCCTATTTACCCCTTCTCATTTCTCTCTTTACCTTCTCTTTCTTCTTTTCTTTTTTTTTTTCTTTCTCTCCTTTCTCTCTTTTCTTCTCTTCTCTTTTCTTTCTTTTTCTTCTTTCTCTATACTCTCTTCTCTCTCTCTCTCTCTCTCTACCCTCTCTCCACTCCTCCCTCTCTCTCCCTCTCTCACCTCCTCTTTCCATACTCTCCCTAAACTCTCCCTCTTCTTCCTTTCTACATTTCTCCCTCTCATCTGTGTGTATGTGTGTGTCCTCCTCTCACTCTTTTGGTCCTTTTGTTACATCCTGAGGATATTTTTGTTTGTTTTCTTTCGGATTGTTTTTTGCCTCACTCTTTTTTTTTTTGGGGGTGGCTATCTTTATTTGACAGATGCCTTTTATTTATACAGTTCCATTTAATCTCTTCTCTGTAATGGGGTTACATTGTTTTCTTTGATAATGGACTCTGTTAGACAAAAGCTCTTTATTTATTTTCCACTGTCTATCTTGCCCTTATCCCATCTATCGCGAACCTCTCCTATTCAACCATTAAGTCATTATTGTACTCCTTGCCTTTTCCGACCCTAGAAGTTCAAGGCAAATGTGCGACTTAATTCCCCTTTGATTTATATTATAAATCCTTTACTGTCTTCAGTATATCTATTTTATCTTCTCTTCCTAGTTGCATTGTTTGAGGACTCTTACATTTATCATCGATATTATCAAGCAATATATTCCTTATTGTAAAATTACAGTATAGTCATGACTGCAAATGGTGAATAGTGGTAACTAGTGCCACTATGATAATCATACACACACACACACACACACCACACACACACACACACACACACACACACACACACACACACACACACATAAATAATAATATAATATATATATATATATATATATATATATGTTATATATATATATATATATATATATATATATATATATATAATTTATTTATTATTATTTCTTTTGTGACAAATTATCCTAGAGATGGGGTAAGTTGTCCCAAACAAAGCTCAATGCAAATTCTACAACAGAAGATTTAGCTATATTACATAAAGACAAAAATGTTCATTTCTCTGATATATCTTAGCCGGTTTTTTGCAGCTCTACTGTGTATCCAGTGGTAGGGAACGGAAAAGTTTCATGATTACATCATTTCTGTTTAGCTGTCTTCTTATAGCTGGAAACAAACAAAACACACACACACACAAAAAAATGTCGGACACTTTATTTTATACGGATCACAATCAAAAAAACATAGATCACCAGAGTATATATATAATATATATAAATATATATTATTTATATATATATATATAATATATATATATATATATATATATATATATATATATATATATATATATATATATATATGAGGGGTTCTCAGCTCATTAAAGATTTTCCCTGACCACTTCCCAAGGAGGTACAGGAATGACACGTAAAGTTATTATCTTTCTCTACTTGGGCGCCACAGAGTGACACACTTCTGTTGATTCCTTGATTGTAGAAGTCTACAGGCTGCATTTGAAGCCATGATGTGCCTTAACATCTTGAGAGCATTAGCCCCTCAAAAATGACTTCATGGACGGTAGGAGTTGAAAGTCAGATGGTGCAAAATCAGAAGGAGGTGGAAGGATGTTATAACCACAGGACCGCCCTTCCTTTTGAGTAAGAGCTGTGAACAGGGTTGTTATCTTGTAGGACACTTTTTGTCAATATCTGCTCATTTTGATAGTCCCGAAAATTTTGTAGTAGTGAAGCATAGTAAGTGCCATTAATTGTAGTACATTTGTCAGGAAATTTCATGCTGGTCCAAAAAAACTGTGAGTACGATCGTGGAAAGGTGTGAGTAGCCTGGGAACCCAACGAGCAAACTTTGCATACGCAGATGGTCATAAATGATTTTGTCCACAGATCCAACACTAATGTTAACATTTAGGGCTAGCTGACGAACAATCTTACAGCGATCTTTCAAAATGTCAGTCTCCACTTGATGGATGGTGTCCTCTTCAATGGCAGACTGGAGTCGCCCTGGGATAGGAACCGTATCCAGAAATCTCCGACCACATCTGAAGTAGCGATGCCAATGTATTTAACAGCGTCATAGAGAGAGGTATCGTTTCCATAAGTTGTTTTCTTTTCGTCGAAGATCTCTTGTGGTGTACCGCCATTCATATATAAAACCTTAATCACTACTCGATAATCCACTGGTTACATTTTCATACCTCACAGCGCCTTCGCCGCCGTAGCAAAAGACATGTTATGAGTTACATACTGGAAATCAAAACATGACCTTTAGTGATATGCATCTTTATTTATGTGAGACTTTAGCCTCCTAGGATAAGAGGAAGTGGGTCAGTATAAGTGTTGATGTGTGTGTGTGTGTTAGCACTCATACACACACGCAAATATACATATGTGTATATGTACACACCACACACACACACATACATATATACTATATATAATATATAATATAGATAGATAGATATGATAGTATAGATTAAGATATTAGATAGATAGGATATATAGATAGATAGATAGATAGATAGATATATTGAATAATTATATACAGTTATATTAATACTATATAATATATATTATATATATTATATTATATTATATATTTACTATAACATTTTAAACATATATATATATATATTAATAACAATATATATATATATATTTTATATATATTTATATATATATATATATATTATATATATATAATATATATATATAATTTACATATGACATATACACTCACACACACACACACACCACCACACACACACACACACACACACCACACACACACACACACACACACACACACACACACACACACACACACTCACACTCACCACACACAGAGAGGAGATGAGAGAGAGAGAGAAGAGAGAGAGAGGAGGGGGGCGGAGGAGGGGGAGAGAGAGATGAGAGAGAGAATAAGAGAATCAATTGGGAATTTTTTTTCCAACAAAATCTAAATAACATTTCTTGGCATTCAACTTTTGGCGGTGAAAGTCTGTAAAGGGAAAATTGAAACTAAACTGCAGATTCTAACCAGACGGAATCCACACAAACAAACTTTTTAATAATATTCTTCACCTCGACGGTCTTAAGCCATATTACCTTTCCAAAAACGACGTCCTTGTGGCTTAAATCTTTTATAATTTGTACGAGGAAGTGAGCATAACAACCCCACGTAAAGCTGGCATTTTCGTGCAAGCTCCTCACAGGATCATAAAGGAGTTTATTGTACGTCACAATCAAATGTTTACATCGCAGAATGAATTACACAGAGGGGCATTTAGTCATTTCCATTGCAATATATTTCATTTTATTCGTATTCCAATTTTCAGATGGTATTTCATTCCTCTTCGATATGGCGGAAAGTGTCGGAGAAGCTGGCCATTTTTGTATTTTTTTTTTCTTTGATATTTGTGTGATCGCGATACTTCAGAAAAAAAATATATGATCACATATATGTAGTCACACACATTCACATATATATGCATATATACCTATGTATATGTTCATATATATGTATGTATGTACACACACACACACACACACACACACACACACACACACAACACACACACACACACACACACACACACACACACACACACACACACACACACACACACACACACACACACACACCACACACACACACACACACACACACATATGTTGGGTGCTTATATACATTTACGATGTCAACAAAAAATCATAGAAAACAACACTCTCGGAGGTATTTATTGAACTAAACAATCATATCAAAGAAAAGAATTGTTTTCTGACGAAAGCCGAGAATGGAGAAGTCCAAGCTGTATCAGCGCCGGTATACGAGTCCGTTTTTTTCCCAAATATGTGCACTTATTTCCCACTGTGTTTTGCCGTGTTGTTAGTACAAGCTCCACTCACTGAGATATAAACACTAAACCATGTCGTATTTTCTTTGTATATTCTTCAACATATATAAAACGGGAGAACTTTAATCACGAGAGAGCCAACAGCTGCCACGGTTATATTTTCTAAGCCATAATGCAAATCACAAACCGAAACTACCATTAGTGTTAAGAGCCGATAAAAAGGGAATTTCCCCTCACCCGTCGCCGTCCATGTGCCCTACGAGGACATAAGGTAAATTTAATCCTGAACTTATGAGCGAAATCCTTATGGAGATTGTGCCCTTATGTTTTACGGGGTACGTGATGGCCGTGGGAATATCTATGACAATAAAATCTAAAGTTTAGGATATAGAAGTTGGTTATATGATTTATATTTTAGTATGTACATCCGTTTTATGTTTAGTCTGTGTTTATATGCACAGCACGATTTGTGCCATAGAATGGGTATTATAATAACTAAGAATGTATTTTTATCTACATCATGCATCATTTGATGCTAATACCGACAGGGGTATATACCCGCATCCACCCTTTGCTTCCACCCACGGGGGTCCCTCATGGCAAGCCACCAGTGAGGGACTTGATACATCTCAAGCTTTTCACGGGAGATTTGATCGATCTGTCTAGGCCACTACTTCCTAGTTCATCCCACGGGCCTCCTCCATCCAGGGTTGTCTCGCGCAAAGACATCCTGGTGGGCAGGATCCTCCTGTGGGAAATGAGCCAAGTGGTCTTACAACCTGAGTTGGCGATTGGATTATGCATGTATCCTGTGATCCGGCTTAAGAACCTATTACAAAAGGCATCAAGACGAGATTCCAAGGCGCAGCACGTCATAAAGTAAAATAAGCATTATCAGAACCTAGAAAATATGTAGAATGGTCTTTCTGCACAGGTAACAGTATCTCCAAATATTCTTGTCGAGAGAGTTCATGACCCCTGCTGCCAGGCCAATCCATATACTGACTTCCATGTCTGACAACCGAGAGTTATGAACTACACTACCAAGGTATGTAAAGTTCTCTGTGATTTCAATGTCCTCGCCACAGGTACATACCAACAAAACAGATTCTCCTTGCAAGTCCCAAAAGTTTTGGATCTTGGTCCAAAAGACCTCTAAACCCCGGAGCTTTGCTTCATTGCTAAATGTATCCAGAGCCACTACTAAGATTTCCAAGGACTCAGTTTGAATAGCATCCTCGTCAGCGGAGTTAAGGTCAGTAACCTTGATATTTACCAGAGTTGTCTTTGGACATTGTCTTTGGACTGTAGCCCTGCCTAGTATCCGGCTCATGCAAGTGTTGAAAAATGTTGGCGCCAGGACACAGCCTTGCCTCACTCCTGAACTAACAGGAAAGCAGCTTGACAGGCCTACACCACACTTTACAGCACTTTTAGTATAAGTATACAGGCTTGCTATTAGTCCAATTATCCTTAGAATTCTCAATTTCAGGATCTAGTGATTCCCGATGCACCGTATCGAACGCCTTCTTGAGATCGATGTAAGCTGCACGCAGCCCACACCTGAACTCGCGTCAGCGCTCTACAGTGACTCGAAGCGCCAGGATACAGTCTATTGTGGACACCAGGAGTGAATCCAGGTTGCTCTGGCAACTGGTGCCTCAGCAGAGAGAGAGAATAGAAGATGGTTAGAAATATTTTTTTTTCTTTTAAGTATATATACGAGTAACAAAGCTGCTTAGAGTAGTATTAGTACTAGTGATTTAGAGCTAGTACAAAAATATCGTTTTTGTTTTTACTATCATTATTTTTTCTTAATTATTTATAGTTTTATTGTCATTCTTGTGATTATGGTGATTGTTGTTATCATTGTTACTTTTTATTACTATTACCATTATTATAATCATCGTCTTTACCGCTTAATCATCATCACCGTCATTATCATTTCTATTATCCTTATCATTGTCATTGCTATTATTATTTCATTAATCATTGTCGTTAATTATTGTATTATTATTATTATATTATTATTATTATTATTTTTATTATTATCATTATTATTAGTAGTAGTAGTACTATTATTGTGATTATCATCATCACTAGCATTATTATTGTTATTATCATCATTATCATTAACAGTAGGAGTAGTGGTATCAGTATTATCATGATCATCATAATCAGTATTATCATTGTTTTTTCTCAATTTTAATACTAATTATCAACACCGTCATCCCAACATTATAATTATCTAGATCAATAGTACAACAAACAGCCAAAAACAACAAGCTTACGATCAAAACTAACAAAAGAACAGGCGGGAAGAACAATAGCTCTGCCTATTACAACTGCAAAAAACATACTCATAAAAACAAATAGCACAAACATTAAACAACTTTTAATATAAACCTTGGACAGAAACCCCTAGTATAAACCTTTCTTGCAAGGAATGCAGGACAGCAGGAAAACAACTAATATGTACCTCCAGCTGCAATAAAACTCCCGTCATGTTTAACGGTGTTTATCTCCGTGAGAGCTCGAGACACGGACATCAGCAGAGCAATAAACTGTGTGTTAGTCATGCCCTGAAGCTGATATTGTCTTGCGTCTGCGAGGAGGCGCTTCTCGGCTCGATCTGTTTTCTTCTCTTTCTTTCTTTCCGTTTTGTTCTTTTGTTTGTTTTCATTTGTTTCCCAAACTTTCCCATCTGCTTGATGTCTCGGATTCTGTCTCTGATATTCTTTCTTTTCTTTCTCTTCTCTTTCTCTCTCTCTCTCTCTCTCTCTCTCTCTCTCTCTCTCTCTCTCTCTCTCTCTCAACCTTGCTCCTTCCTGCTTGTCTTTTTTCTCAGACTTCCTTTCCCCGACTTTCTCTTTCTCTTCCTCTTTCGTTCCTTTACTCCGTTTTTGGTTAGTTCTGTATTTTATTTCTTTCCATCCAAAACCCTGTATCCCCGTTATAATGATGTTTCTTGCTTGTAAAATTCTTGCTTCAAGGATTCCTTGTCCGAAACGTAGAATGTTGGCAATTCTGTGTTCTCATTGTGCAGGCGATTTTCGTTTTATATTTCTGAATGTTTTCATTCTGCTTTTATGCATTCGGGCACGCACATACATCTATTTATCTCTGTATCTATCTGCTTACCAATTTATCTATTAATCCATGCATCTGTTTATCTCTACCTGACCATAAGTTTAGTTATCTACCTATCAGTTAATCTATATATATGCTATATATCTATCACGATCGATTTTTTTGCGAGAAAGAATAAAAAGGAGTGATTCACATTTTTCTGTACTTTTGACAATTGTACAAAACATACTCTTTGGATACCCCCCCCTCCTCACCCTTCCAAAAGCGTACAAAAAAAATATTGATATTCACGAAGGTGATCCAACGATCGCATTTTTTTTTTTTTTTTTTTTTTTTTTTTTTTTTATAGCATCCACTCCCCACTCCCCGCCAATGTACGGTTTGAACGCTTGTGAAAATGTTGAAAATTGTGAACCACCCCTTGCGATTTCAATATATATTCTCCTGTTCCACACCTGCACTTTACTAACTAAACAGAGGCTCATCGATTGTAGCGATGACACGGGATTATGCAAATTTCCCCTTAATTTATGTGATCAGCGCCACTTAGGTATCAACTGGCGCTTGTATCCATGCGATCGCAAATACTAATCCGTTCGAATCAGCAATCTAGCAAAACTCGTTCGCTCTAATTCATTATCCATGACCCCTCCCTCTCCACCCCTCTCCCGGACAGGTATCGCTTAATCTACATTTTTTTTCGGTGGCAAGAGCATAAACATAACGGGGATCATAGGATTTTTACTTTTGTGTCTACTGTCTCTTCCACTTTTCTTTTTTTTTCTTCTTTTCTTTCTCTTTCTTGCTGTCGTATTCCTCTCTCTCTCTCTCTCTCTCTCTCTCTCTCTCTCTCTCTCTCTCTCTCTTCTCTCTCTCTCTTCTCCTCTCTCTCTCCTCTCTCTCTCTCTCTCTCTCCCTGTCCCACTGTATATATATTGTTGTGTTCCTTCAGGAAAACCAGAGCTTATACGATGTCGTATCCTTTACAGATTCGACCTATGATAATTAATTTCATGAAATTCCTAGAAAATGCAAAGTGAATGTCAAATACAAAAGTACTATACCAATATGAATGAATATGACAATGTGAAAAAAATCAAATCAAGCAAAATGTACATAATCCAACAACCATAATAGAAAGTAAACTTACAACATGGCAACACTAGCTTTTAGGTTTACACATAATAGGAAGGTTGTAACAGATCATAACACTCATCAATCATTTAAGAGTCCTAATCGGGTGGCCAACCAAATACCGTTCTTCACAGTTTATATACATTTGAAGATTGTAAATGGCTACACTAATAAACACAAGAAACAAATATAATCGGAAAGCAGAACTACCGTGTATCCTTTACAAAGAATGCATTTCCTTACAGATCAACAAATGCAAATAAAATGATTTCAAACAAAGTAATCACTATAATCCTATTCCACAGCAAGCAATAATTCAATTTACATAATCATCTAATCATGACTATGAGGTCAATAAGGTTATGCAATATGCAATCAAATGAGTTTTCCGTAAAACACAAATCATGTAAAATAATCCAGAGACTTCCATGGATGAAACACACAATCATAGAAAATTTCACATTAACACACGTATCACAAAAGTTATTTACATCGTTCAATATCAACCGAATCATGACTCTGGGGCACAAAATCGCTCATATAACATACACAATACCGTTACATACCTCATATACAAAGGCAAAAATCACTGAGGAAAACAAAGGCTGGAAGATTTTTAAAAAATTATCTTGCCTGACCCAGCACACATCTAAAATCTTGCGCCATGAGCGTACCTCATGTCTTCCTCTCATAAATGTATTCCTGCTTTATTTTAAACATATAAATATATTTGCATAGATGTACCTATATACACATTCATAACTACACCATTAATAAAAAATACAGAAAATAGCTATTCTAATCTCAAAACCGCTAAAGCTATGAATTCATAAGGTTTAAATAGAAATTGTGTGTACTTTTGCACAACGTATAATCCAAACACACAAGCAACAAAAATTTCACGTAAATTACATCGATGAGGAAACACCATGGTAGGCTTTTACTCTTCCGAAAAACTAAATTTATTAGAAAAACTTACTCTTTTTCACATATCATTACAACATAAATGACAAAAGACAAACAACAAATATGAGAGAACCACACAACAACACAACACCATAAAACCACAAGCACACAGACACATAGAACCACCGATACACACACCACACACAACACGACACCAAGACACACACACACATTAATTGTGATGAAAAATATATAATAACTTGGAACTAATAAATATAGAAATATAAGAATGTATATGGCATGTGAAGAACGATAAATATTACATATACCTGAGTAAACTAAGAATAGGATATCCCTATGATAAGATATAGAACATATGATAATGTAGAATAGTAGTAATAAATAAGGAATATATAAGGATATATATATATATAAGAATAATTATATATAGTATATATATATATTTATACCGTGAAGTATTTATAAAATATAAATGATATATATAATATATAGTATATAAGTAAAGGTATATAGAATGATTATAATATTATATAACTGTAGGCGATGTAGGGAAGTGAGTGTTGTGATGTGGATGTGTGTGTTTGTGTCCGTGTTGTGTGTGTGTGTGCTGGCGTGAGTGTGAGACATGTGTGTGTGTGTTGTGAGTGGATGTGTGAGAATATAAAGATAAGATTAAGATATATTTATACATTATATATATATTATATAGGTAAGGAGTAAAAGTAATATAATATAGTGATAATGTATGACATATGATATGAAAAGAATAATATATATAGGTATTATAGATAGATAGATAGATTAGATAGATAGAGTAATAGAACTAGGACTATTAAATATATATAGACACAGACATATATATGTTAAGTAAAATATAAGGGTATATATATACTAGTAATAATAGTATAAGATAAGTTATATAATAATAATATATATACATATAATATATAATATATATATAGATATATATAATACATCAAAATAATAATATTACAATATGATATAGCATTATGAAATAATAAATATATAAGTAAGTAAATAGGGTAGTATATATAGATAGATAGAGTAAGATAGATAGAATAGGTATAGATAGGAAGACTGATAAAATAATAGAACACCAGACATTATATGTGGCTTATATAGTAGTATAAAGTAATAAAATATATAAAGTATATATTAATATATACAAGATGAAAAAGTATATAATACATATAATTACTAAATATATTGATAAAATAAGTAAAAGATACTATATATAATAATAGAATATAATTATAATACATTATATATAATGCAATAAAGTATATCATATATAATTAGAAATATTATATACGATATTGTGGTTATAATATCTCCCAATCGTCTCTCTCGTCATCATCTCCTCTCTCTCTCTCTCTCCTCTCAACGATACAATAACTCTCTTCTCTAATAAAGATATATAGTATATAAGAATAAATAATATCTAAAATAATCAAGAAATTATAATAATATATTATAAATATAATATACAAATAAGGTAAATATAACAACTATAACATAACATACACACACACATCAACACAAAACACACAACCACACACACACCACACACCACACACATCACACACACACACATACACACACACACACACACGAGCACAGAGCACCACACTATATAAATTTGTTTCCTTAGGGTGAGAAACATCCATTGAAAAAAAAAGTAGGCATAAAATAAATAATAAACTAGATGCGACACAAGCCAGTTTTTCAGGTTCAAGGTATCTATGAAAATAATATCCAATAAGCAACATTTTAAGGAGATGATTCTAATCGGAAACTATCCATGAGTCAGTCCAAACACTCTGCATTGAAGTAGTATATGTCGGATCGTCTGTTGATGAAGAAATCGATCTTTAGGACAAATGGATATCATACTGAATAGACAAGATATCTACCACTCCAGCATCTGCCCATCGAACATACATAAACGAGAATACCTATCAATTAATAAGCATATTTCGATAAAAAAAAACAGTTGACAACACTGGCATCATGTCAATTTACACACTTTTACTCATTTCAAACCAGTATTAAGAAAGTTTCAGCCAATAGATTTTTGTTTCGTGCTCCTTTCTTTGGTATCAACACTCGCGAAGTGGCATATATATTACAATAATCGGAAAGCATTACATAAAACAGGATTGACCACCTCTCTGTCATTTTACACACTTTTCTCATTTCAAACCAGTTTAAGAAAGTTTCAGCCATAGAATTTTTGTTTCGTGCTCCTTCTTTGTCACCTCCGCGGGTGGCTATTATTCATATCGGAAAGGGCAAAAGCTTTTCCTTGTTAGGACCTGTCGTTAAAAAAGGGACAGTGCTTTAAAGAGCGGTTCTACTAAACGTTAGTTATTTCACGTGCGGTTGACCTTAACTTTTTCACTTCCCTCAACTTCGGAGTAGGCTTAAGGGGCTTGGAAGTATAACCGAGCGGTATGTTTCGTTCGGAATCGGCGAAGCGGTCATGGCAAATAAGTTAAAAAAAAAAAAAAAAATGAAAATGAAAACCCCTCAAATTATGATAGTCAAATATATTTTAATAACTACGAGTTTCAAATAGATATTGTAGTTTACTTGGTTTTGAAGTATATCAATTTCTTTACACAGAAATATATCTGAAAGTGTCTGATCAGCAAGTTGGGAAAATACAAACAAGGTGATTTGGAAGTTGTTTGTTATAAAAAATATAAAAAGAGCAACGAATACCAAACTGTTAAAGTAATTTTTCGTACAAACCTTAGCAAATGTAAGATTGAAGAAGGGGGTAAAAGGAGTATATAGTAAGATAAATAAAGAGATATATAATAGAATGTGATGGCTAAATTACCATATATGAGGAGTAATATAATAATATATATATAGATATAATATTATCATATATAGTATACTATATGCTATATTATATTATATATATGTATAATATATAGCTATAATATATACTATTATATGTCGCTGCCTGGGAACCAGAATATGTAGTGTAATGCAAAATGTACACGAATAAAGTAAAATATGGCTATAATATATTACTATATATAGCAATGTATATTGCACACACACACACACAACACCACCAACACATATATATCATGTGTGTGTTGTTACACAATGTATATATTAATATATATATA
>NW_020869982.1:485567-488067 GCF_003789085.1 Penaeus vannamei
GAGTGAGAGGGAGGGAAGGAGGGATGGAAAAGGAGAAAGTGAAGGAAGTAGGAAGGGAGAGAGAGAGAGAGAGAGGGAAGGAGGGATGGAAAAGGAGAAAGGGAAGGAAGTAGGAAGGGAGAGAGGAGAGAGAAAGAGAGAGAGGGAAGGAGGGATGGAAAAGGAGAAAGGGAAGGAAGTAGGAAGGGAGAGAGAGAGAGAGAGAGAGGGAAGGAGGGATGGAGAAGGAGGGAAGTAAAAAGGGAGATAGATAGAGAGAGAGAGAGAGAGAGAGAAGGAGTGAGGGAGGGACGTAGGAAGGGATAGCGGTAGAATGGAATGGGAGGGAGAGTGAGGAGGGGAGAGATAGAAAGTAAGAGAGAGAGACAGAGAGAAACAAGAGACAGAAAATAGAAAGGCAGGACATAAAGACAATGAATAATGTAATATGGGTCATCTAGAATAAGAAGCGAAACAACAAAGTGAGAGAGTTGAAGAGAACTTTGGAGGAGGGAGGAAAAGGGTAGAGGAGAGACGAGGACCTGGGAGATATGGGGAAAGCTTTAACGGGAAGAAAAAAAATTAAGGGAAGGAGGAGAGGGTTTAAAGGGAAGGAGGAGAAGGTTTAAAGGGAAGGAGGAGAAAGTTTAAAGGGAAGGAGGAGAACGTTTAAAGAAAAGGGGGGGGAGGTTTAAAGGGAAGGATGAGAGGGTTTAAAGGGAAGGAGGAGAACGTTTAAAGAGAAGGGGGGAAGGTTTAAAGGGAAGGAGGAGAAGATTTAAAGAGAAGGAGGAGAACGTTTAAAGGAAAGAGGAGGAGATTTAAAGGGGAGGAGGAGAGGGTTTAAAGGGAAGGAGGAAAAGCTTTTAAAGGAAGGAGAAGATTTAAAGAGAAGGAGGAGAACGTTTAAATTGAAGAAGGAAAACCTTCTAAGGGGAGGAAGAGAAGGTTTAAAGGGAAGGAGGAGAGAGTTTAAAGGGAAGGACTAAAAGGTTTAAGGGGAAGGAGGAGATGGTTTAAAGGGAAGGAGGAGAACGTTTAAAGGGAAGGAGGAGAAGATTTAAAGGGAAGGAGGAGAAGCTTTAAAGGGAAGGAGGAGAAGGTTTAAAGTGAAGGAGGAAAAGCTTCTAAGGGGAGGAGGAGGTTTAAATGGAAGGAGGGGAACGTTTAAAGGGAAGGAGGAGTTTATAGGGAAGGAGGAAAAGGTTTAAAGGGAGGGAGGAAGTTTAAAGAGAAGGAGGAGAAGCTTTAAAGGGAAAGAGGAGAAGAATTAAAGAGAAGGAAGAGAAGGAGGAGAACGTTTAAAGGGAAGGAGGTCAAGGTTTAAAGGGAAGGAGGAGAGAGTTTAAAGGGAAGGAGCAGAAGCTTTAAAGGGAAAGAAGAGAGAGTTTAAAGGGAAGGAGCAGAAGCTTTAAAGGGAAAGAGGAGAGAGTTTAAAGGGAAGGAGCAGAAGCTTTAAAGGGAAAGAGGAGAAGGTTTAATGGGCGTGGGTGGGGGAGAGGAGGAGGGGGGGAGATAAAGGGAGCTATCGCCCCATCACCAAAGGAACGCTTGGGCATTTTCAATGGAAGGAATCTCTTTTCACTTGCAAATCGCACCTGGAGACACAACAGATACGAGGCGGCAGCGTCTCGGGGATGCAGAGTATGCTGACTATGCTCGGTCGATTTCCACCGCTGGATTCGGGAAAGCTTTCGCCGGGGGAATTATGGCAATAATGGCGACGATATCTCCACAAAACTCCCTCAAAATCACAGCAAACGTCGTAAAAAAAAAATACAAGATAAATACAGCAAATAAATATGAATAACATTCACCACATTCGGCCCAGGGACAAACTTATTGGAAAAGGACTACACATCTCGAAACAAACATCGCTAGGCTTCGGCAGGTCTGAGCGCTTAAGAATGACATCACGAACGGAATGCAATTGGAATCCACTTAGTCGAATTTACATTCTCAAAGGAATCGCCAATATCGTATTTGTTGCCAGAATGAAATAAGAGGGAAGGGAAAAAGCGAGAGAGCAAACACGGGCTTAGAGCTTGTGTGTGTATGCTGTTTGTGGCTATATACATAAGCATGCGTGTGTGTGTATATGTATATATATATATATATATATAATTGTGTGTGTGTGTGTGTGTGTGTGTGTGTGTGTGTGTGTTGTGTATTATATATATTATATATATATATATATTATATATATATATATATATATATATAATATATATATATATATATATTTATTATTTATTTATTTATTATATATATATATATATATAATATATTATATATATATATATATATATATATTATATATATATATATATATATATATAATATATATCACACACACATATATGTATATATATATATATATATATATATATATATATATATATATATATATATATATATATATATATATATATATATATATATATATATATATTATATATATATATATATATATTATATATATATATATATATATATATATATATACACATATACACAATGT
>NW_020869982.1:493067-495567 GCF_003789085.1 Penaeus vannamei
TTTCAAAAATTATGATGACAATAACAATTATAGTCGTAATGGTTAATGACACTAGTAATAATTATGATATATATAAATTATTTTTTTTAATGGTTAATGACACTAGTAATGATGCTAATATATATATGTATTTTGTAAATAATAGAAGTTATTAGAAAATAATAATAATAATGTATTAATCACTATAACAATACTATACTATGACGCTGGTGATAATAATGATGAAAGTAATAACTATGATGGTGATGATGATGATGATATAAGAACGATAATGATAATAACAATAATAATGATGATAATAGCAATAATGACAATATCAACAGCAACAACAACCAACCAAACAATAATAATGATAATAATAGCAATAACAGTAACAATAATTAGAGAAAAAAGAGAGAGGGAGAAAGACACACTCAAACAGACAGTCTTAGAAAGAATGAGAGAGAGAGAGAGAGAAAGAAGAGAGAGCAGAGAGAGAGAGAGAGAGAAGAGAGAGAGAGAGAGAGAGAGAGAGAGAGAGAGAGAGGAGAGAGAGAGAAGAGAGAGAGAGAGAGAGAGGAGAGAGAGAGAGAGAGAGAGAGAGAGAGAGAGAGAGAGAGAGAGAGAAGAGAGAGAGAGAGAGAGAGAGAGAGAGAGAGAGAGAGAGAGAGAGAGAGAGAGAGAATCTGTTTTCTACAGCATCAGCAGCTGGAACGAGAGATGAACCGTTGAATGTGATGCTGAGTGTGCTAGGGATGAGATGATTACCGACTTTATTTTAGTAGAAAAGCTTAGTAAAAAAAAAAATAATAATAAAAAATAAATGAATAAAAAGAGAAAAAAGAATAATAGAAATTCATAAATAATAAGGAATAACGATAAAACTAAAAGAAGAAAATATTGTGCAATTGGAATCCGGAATTATCAGATTTGATTTAGAAGATTTTAGATTGGATCCGAAGTAGAATTATCTTCATTGTTGGAAAATTTGCTCTAAATGGAATTAAATGCAGTGGTATGTATGTAATTGCTTTGTCTTTTTTTCCTTTCATTCTTGTTTCGTTATTAATATCATTATCATTAGAGTCAATATAATCATCACCCTAATCATCATTAACATATCTGTCGTTATTATATATATTGCAATAATAATCATCATTATTATCTTTTTCATCCTCTATAAATGTTCTAATATATGAGTGTATATCGTTGATTGTTTGTTTTCTTGTTTTTTGTTTGTTTTATTAGCGTGGATAATATAAGAATATGACTAACCTTTTGTACTGAAATCTACTAAATACTTTATGATAGATATCAAGCGGAATTCGTATTTATCATAATCGCTTCAACTACCTTCCAGTTTTGGAATTCAATTCATAATTTCTAATGAAGGCGGGTGTTGGTATTGCTTATCAATAATGAGTCAATGATGCATTCCAGAAGTTCAGACAAACACCATTCGGATCATTTATTGATGAAGGAAATTTGACGAATAATTCAGTGTTGGAAGTTTGTTCATTGATTGCTTGTTCACTTCTGTTGCAAATAGATTCTTGCAGGCTCAGACCTTCATTCTTTACACATCGAAAGAAATATATTGACATATACTAGCATGAAATTTTCTTAGAATCGCAAGTATATTTATCAGATTTACATTCTATGAATGGTGAGAAATAGCCATGCAAATATTGCAACCTGGGAGCTCAGCAAGTCTGGGAAATCCAACATATACTTTGTCGGAGAGGTTTGAATACTGTGTGATTTCTGCACGGAAAAGTGTGTTTTAAAAGTCGTATTTTTATTCATTGGTGTGTGTAACGAATAACATTTTAACAACCTGAATATTGAGAAGATGCCCAGAATATTTCTTGTTTTATCATAATCGTTAGCAGAATTTCCATTACTATATCATTATCGTTAGTATCATCGTCATAATTCTTCTTACTATTACTATTATCACAATTATTTTCGTTACCATCGTTATTGCTATCAATGTATTTATTATCATTATAATTATAATCGTTAGTATTTTTACTATTACTACCATTATACTCATATCAGCTTTATCACTATGTTTAATATCAAAATCGTCTTCGCGTCAGATAAATATACGTAGACAAATATAAGTGTACGAACATTCATCGTCAAAGTTCACACGAAACAGATTGAAAGGCTAGGGAGTTCCTGGGATAATTTATTCATAATGTAATAAGGCCAACATTGATCTTGGTACTGGCTACTGTATGATTAAATTATGGCTGCTGATAAGTATTCCGGGCACAGAACTCGTTATTTGTATTGTATTAGAGCGGAATGGTAGGGAGAGGAGGAAGGAAGAAAAAAGAGGGCTGAGGAAGGGAAGGGAAGAGGAAAAAAAGAGGAAGGTAATTTATGATAATGACAATGGCGAGAAAAAGAGATGGAAGAGGAAAAAGAAAGGAAAAGGAGTGAGTTGGAGAAAAAGAAGTAGAAAAAAATACATGTGGGGGGATAATAACTAAGCAAAAAATAAAGAGAAGAA
>NW_020869982.1:500567-503067 GCF_003789085.1 Penaeus vannamei
TCTGTTGGTTTCCAGCCTCCTACTCTTTTTTTGCATATATAGACACTTGTTTATGATTCATGTGTGTGTTTATTATTTTTTCTTTCTTTCTTTTTCTCTTTTTTCGTTAAGCTTCCACTAATTTCGACTTGTGTTTTATATTCGTTATTATTTGCATTATTTTTTTCGTGATCATTGATGTTCCTTTTAACATTTCGTTGTTATATTTTATCAGTAAGTAGAGTATGCAGCATTATACTGATATAGATTTGGGAAACATATTACTTAATACTGACGATTTCAAAATCTTTATTGACACGCTCTTTGATAAGAATATCAGTCATCCAAATAATGATATAGATCACATTATTTCCACTGTTATCAATATTGCGATCATTATCAGTATCACTTTCTTCCTCCTCCTCTTCCCCCATCAACACCAGCACCACTGTCATCACCACCTCCTCCTCTTTATCATCATCATCATCGTCATCGCCATCATCATCACATCAGCGTCATCATCCATCATCATCATCATCCATCATTCATCATCATCAATCATCATCATCATCATCATCATCATCTCATCACCATCAATCATCATCATCATTATCGTCATCATCATCGTTATCACCATCATCATCATCGTCATCATCATCACCATCACCATCACCATCATCATCATCATCATCATCATCATCATCATCACCATCATCATCCATCATCCTTCATAATCATCATCACTGCCACCATGATAATCATTTCCTTTACCGTAATCATACGCAAGCCTAACACACCATAACGTAAAGAAATAAACCATCGCAGTTCCACTATAAAAGCAAAGTCTCTCGTCTTCGTAGGTGACCTGAGTTGCCTATGACTTTCCTTTATCAATTAATTCTTTCTCTGAATCAGAAGACAAGTCGTTCATAACAATTGTTAGTCTCAGTCTTGGTACAGAATCCGACTGTGAAGAGAATTATTTTTTCTGGTTTATATTAGTATTGATGATGTATATTAGACCTCACAATACCATATGTCGGGGAATTGTAGCTAATTAATACAACTAATATAATGACTCAGCTTGAAATTGTAGCGTAATCAAAAGGACAAATGCTAGGATATAGATTGAAAGATAAAGATAAATAAGTTAATTAGTATAGCAATGTTATTCAAGTTAACGGAGACACAATTAGATAGCAAACAAATGTATAACCGAAGGCCTAAAACTAATAAAGCAAACAAAAAGAAAGAAAGAAAGAAAAACTAATAAAGAAAAAGAAAAAGAAAAAAAAGAAAAAAAACTAAAAAACAAAAAAAAACAAAAATAAAGCAAAAAATAATAATAATAATAATAAAAGAAAAAAAAGAAAGAAAAAAAAAAAAACAATAAGGAAAAAAAAGGAAAAAGCGATAACAAGTAAACCATGTTACCGAAGACTCAATTAACATAGCAAAAATATATACTATAGCAGAAGTAATAAAGATATCAAGGAAGTCATGTTACCGAGAACTCAATTAATATAGCAAAAACAATAACAATAATAATAACAATAATAATAAATGAATAAAAAAAAAAAATCATACCATAGTACAAGTAACAAAGATATCAAGGAAGTCCTGTCACCGAAGACCCAACTAATATAACAAATAAGTCATGTTTCATCAAAAGGAACAAAGCTATCAAGGAAGTCATACTGACGAAGACCTGTCAGAGGAACCAAGTAAGTCACTTCAACGAGGACAGAACTGAGATATCAAGTCAGTCACGGTAGCAATTGCCCGAGCGCGCACAGCCAGAACCACTCCCCCCCCTCCAGGCACTCTCTCACCTTTTGGAGCCGGAATCGGTGTCATATGTCTCCGCAGTGCATGACACTCCCTCCTTCCTAGACAGATGGCATCGCCTTGTACCCTCTTAAGAGCCACCTGCTGAGAAAGACCGCTTCAAGCCCGCTACTTCTCCGGCGCAATTGCCAAGACGAATTGCAGACGATTTATCTTTCTTAAGCTGCGAGAAGTAATTTGGAATTTCTGCTTTTCTTTTCCTTTCTCTCTCTGTCTCCCTCTCCTCTTTCTCTCTGTCTCTCTCTCTCTCTCTCTCTCTCTCTCTCTCTCTCTCTCTCTCTCTCTCTCTCTCTCTCTCTCTCTCTTCTGTGTCTCTGTCTCTGTCTCTGTCTCTGTCTCTGTCTCTGTCTCTGTCTCTGTCTCTGTCTCTGTCTCTCTCTCTCTCTCTTTCTCTCTCTCTCTCTGTCTCTGTCTGTCTGTCTCTGTCTGTCTCTGTCTGTCTTCTGTTTCTGTCTCTGCCACTGTTCTTTGTCTCTGTCTCTGTCTCTGTCTCGTCTGTCCTCTGTCTCTGTCTGTCTCTCTCTCTCTCTCTCTCTCTCTCTCTCTCTCTCTCTCTCTCTCTCTCTCTCTCTCTCTCTCTCTCTCTCTCTCTCTCTCTCTCTCTCTCTCTCTCTCTCTCTCTCTCATATTACTCTCATGTATCAGAGCTGACTACTTTTTTCCAGAAAAGTGT
>NW_020869982.1:517169-546993 GCF_003789085.1 Penaeus vannamei
ACTGTCCTGTAATGCTCTCTGATCTCTGATATCTAACACATTTTATCCTAATATTTACCTTTCCATTACCCTTTTCACTTCAATACTTGACCATAGTGCTATGTGACCTTTGATGTCTAGTGCATTTATTTGTTTCAGCCGCTAACCATTATATATCATACAACAGTGCCAGCTACCCTGATACCCCATATCTCATTAAAAATAGAAAATCCGACAATAGGCCTTATTTGTTCCGCCAAATACTTGTAATTATTCAAAGTCAGTGGGCGGAGCATCGGCGCAGTCAGGAGTATGAAGATCAAGATCAAAGTATCGTACCCTTGAACAAAAACAGGTGTCTCACACGCGGAACGATTTCCTTTCATGTAAAACAAGTAATATGATTATATGATAAGATTTGAATGGCTTACACCTGATGCCACATCACATGCTTGAATTATGGGTTATAACTTGATTGTCCAAAAGACAACTATTTTACTGCATTTGCATAAGTTACATCACGGGTGGCCAACCAGTCGATCACACTACTGTACCTGTAAAATAATTCGTCCTTCAGAAGTTGTCATGCAAATAGCTGCAATAGCATATAAAAGTACTCATGATACTTGGATTATTATATTTCTTTTTTTCTGGAAATAAGTTATATTTATCTCTCTGAGTCTAGCCGCCGTGGTGATCGGACGTGTTTTGCCTCTTCTCCGCCGCAGCCTTGCCACTCAGCAAACCATGCATACTCATGGTCCCGCCAAGTCAGAGGGTGATCTGAGCCCTCCCCCTGGGTCACAGGGGGCCAGCCGGGGGGCCTCCCCGGTGCTTCCTCGGGCAGCTAGCCGAGGCTCTTGTCCCCAGAGCGAAAGGGGACCCCAGGCCCAGGGTAATGCGCCCCCCTCCCAGGGTACCGGGACCTTAGCCCAAGGATATGGGCCCCCCGGCAGCACGGGTCAGAGCTGCCCCCCCCCCCGCCCAAATGGGCACCCCCATGGCAGCCAGGGTCAAGGCTGCCCCCCCGCCCAGGGAAAAGGGCGTTTAAACAACCCGGACAATGAAAACAGTGAAAACAAGTGAACACAACACAGAAACAAACAGTGACGACAATAAAGCCATTTATCAGGCAGGCAACACTACCATAGTGCTCAACACGATTCTTTGATTTATTACGACCAAAAAATCATGGGCACGTTTAGTGTTGTGTGACCAAATTAAGAAATTGTATAGCCCAGAAGAGATAGAAAATGCCTACATCATTCTATTTATATCAGACTCCAGGAAAACTAGAAACATCAATAACGACATCAAAAGGATGATAAATTTCACAGTGCACACAATGATCGATCAGTGCTTAAAGAACGACAATTTAGTTTGCCACAACAACCACAGACATTCCCGCCACTGACTGGTCTCCGCCACCAAAGAAAACAAGTATCTCACCTTTTGTGAAAATCTTTCAAAAACAAAAGCACCAAGGCATTCAAACACAGCATGAACTCTCTTTCAGCAATCAAGATCTAATTGAAAATAAAATTGATTTGCTGATCGGAATGTTCTCCGAGCAACAATCTGCTACAAACAGCTTAATTAGTCAAGGAGTGACGTCTCCTCAGCCGCAGGAATACGCAGAGGAAGCATCCGTCACAACAGCCTCGACCCCATCCCCTCACGCAACATCCGATCTCCCATCCCCTACCCATGATCAATCTGCCTATCAATTTTTCCCTTTCGCATCCCCTCCCCCTGCCAGAATGTCCTTAACCTCAACACCAAATGAACACACGCACAACCATACACCCCCTACAACAGTACCCACGACCAACACCCCTCCTTCCTCTCCCCTCCCCCCCCCCCCTCCCTCCGTCTCAACCCACTCCGACCCGCGAACCCGTGACCCTGCTGACGCGCCAGCCCCCCCCCCCTCGTCGTCCGGTGCCACGCAAGCGATCACCCAACAACGCTGAGGCGTCAACAACCGGCATGAGGAACGAAGCTTCTACACAAGTAACACCCAGAAGAAGCTACGGTAGAAACAGTAGAAGGGAAAACAAGCAAAGACATCTCCCACCAAATCGCCACTGGGAGGATACCACGCACCACCACGTGCCTAGAGTACCTGCCCCCTCTACTACTCCACAAGCACCACAACTCGTCGTCAACTACGCAGAACGATCGGAAACACAACAACAAACAAACGTGCAGCCGCAGCCCCACCAAGACGAGGAAGGGTTCGTTCAAGTCAACAATAGAAAACAAAGAAAAGCAAGAGAGGAACGCCACTCGTCAAAACCCCTGCAAGGTGACGACCGTCCTCAGGTAGTGTACTTGAATATCACGAGTTGCCATCCAGACACAAACGAGGAAGATATTGAGGACTTCCTTGAAAACAAATTCGACATTATTTCCAATGTGAAAGCATTCAAAACGAAAATGACACATAATTATTACTCAAGCTTCACAGTTACTATAAGAGGCAAGGATATTAACCCAGATCTTTTCTTAGAGTCCGACGTCTTTCCTGATAATGTAAAGGTGTTCCTAAATAGAAACAAGTACAAAGACGAGCAGGATGTTTGACGCTGTAAGTCCGGCGGTCAAAACACTAAGCACAATCAGAATTGAGCACATCAATGCACAGTCTCTCCTCGGACACTTTGAAGAAATTTAATTAACTAAGGAAAAAAATATCGATATCCTGTGCATTAGTGAAACTTGGCTTCACCAAGAAATATCAAGCAGTTTCATCAGCATTCCAAACTTTCATATTTACAGATGTGATGCAGGACGTGGAGGTGGAGTCTGCATATATGTAAGAGATACCCTTAAATCAAATAAGATCTCCTCTACAGCTGTAAATGATATAGCAGTAGAGGACATCTGGGTAACCGTACAAAGTAATATGCATCCTTCCATCCTCGTCGGCACAATCTATAGACACCCACATGCTACAGCAGAATCTTTTGAGTATCTTGAAAATATTTTCAGAGAAATGTCATTAAAAAGTAAACCCTTGTTCATCCTAGGTGACGTAAATGACGATCTAAACTAATCAAATGCAAACCTAACTGGGATAATTAATAAAAATATATTAAAACAACTTGTAAACAAGCCTACAAGGATTACAGTAACTACCTCTTGTATATTAGATATAATAACAAACAGTCCCGATATTATTCTTCACACAGATGTTATCCCATGCCCAATTGCAGATCACGTGCTTTTAACCTTGATCTTAAATATAGAAAAAACAAAGCGACAACCAGTCACCAAACTTCTCGTGATCTAACCCATTACGATCCTAAATTACTCTGCGAACGTATAGCTAACGAATCATCGCTATTAGATATTTTAGCAACAGATAATGTTGACAGACAAATTGCCACTTTAACAGAGGTGATAAAGAATAGCATAAACGCCTCCGCACCCATTAAAACTAAAACAGTAAAACGTTCTCCCGTCCCCTGGATAGATGACAACATCAAGAGAGCCATAAATGATAGAAATAATACTCAGAAAGCTCTCAAAATAAACAGATCTAACACCACCCTTCAGGCTGAATATAAACACAAGAAAAGGAATGTGAAAACACTCATTCATAGTGCGAAAACAAATTATTTCAAAAGTAAGATCAATGAATGCAGAAACGATTCTGCCGGAACATGGAAACTGGTTAAGACACTAGTGCCAAATAAGAAACAAAACACAGACATTTCCAAAAAATCCATAAATGATATAGAACACTTTAATAACTTCTTTGCAGAAGTCGGTAGGCTCACTTACGAACAGACAACCGCCTCCACACACATACGCAACATATATGAAACAAGGCCTAAAGCAAACTTTTTCAGACCGCAACCAGTAGTAGAAACAACTATATTAACAGTAAAACACTTAAGAAAAACAAATTCCGTAGGAGCTGATGGCATTGCACAGCGTTTCATAAATGATAGTCTACCAGCAATTGCATACTATTTGACTGTCATCATTAATACATCCATAGTCACCGGTGTCTATCCATCACTTTGGAAACATGGTATCATAACACCTATTTACAAATCCGGTGATACAGACGATATAAATAATTATCGACCCATCACAATACTGCCGCTAATATCTAAAGTACTCGAGAAAATAGTCGCGAACCAATTAACAGCATTTTTGGAAGAGAATAACCTTATATCAAACACGCAACACAGGTTTAGAAGTAAATTATCAACCGAAACAGTGTTACTAAAAATCACAAACGAAATTTATAACAGACAACAACCAGATAAATCTGCTCACTTTGTGTGACTTATCCAAGGCCTTTGACAGCGTCAGCCACGAAATACTTCTCAACAAACTAACAAATCACGGAATTGATAACTTTTTAAAGATTACTTGTCCGCGAGAACTCAATCAGTCAAAATTCATGAAAAAGTATCATAAAAAAACATGTTTCGTTCGGTGTTCCACAAAGCTCCATCCTAGGCCCAATTTTATTCACTATTTTCATCAATGATCTGTCATCAATTGCAACAAACTGTCTTCTTATTCAGTACGCTGATGACTCTCAATTTCTCCACGCTGCCTCTGTTAACAATTTAAATGAGTTAATAGGAAAAGCTAAACAAACCCTAACAGAAGCAAAACAAAACTTTGAAATAAATGGTCTAAAGCTAAATCCACAGAAAACAATGCATTTTCATAGGCAGCCGTCAGAACTTGCAAAAATACCCACAGATACAATTATAGAATTCCAGGGCTGCTACATCAAACCCATCACAACAGTAAAAAATCTAGTTTACATATAGACAGATACATGACATTTGAGACACACATTGACCACATCTACAGGAAAGTAATGGGCACTCTGATATACTTAAATCACATCAAAAATAAAATACCCACAGAAACAAGAATTATTGTTATACAAATACTAGCACTTAGTACAATCAGTTACTGCCTAAACATCTTGGGCTCCACAAATAAAACACAAATACAAAGGACACAGAAACTACAGAACTTTGCAGCAAGAGTAGCACTAGAAAATATAAATAAATATGACATCACACCACACATCAACACACTAAAGTGGCTAAAAATGCAACAGAAATACAACCATGACACATGCATTCTAATCCATAAAATTATACACGTAATTTATCCAAATTGGCCATTACCTAAACGGACAACAGGTAACACAACGGGTGTCCAAACAAGGCAAAACAATTGCTTATATATCAAGATATCAAATACAGAAACCGGGACAAGAAATATGCTAATCCGAGGACTGGTGACTTTGAACCAATTACCCGAAAATGTAAGAAATATTTCCAACCAAAAGACATTTAAAACAAAAGTGAAAGAACATCTACTGAAATATCAATGACATCAGGCGCATAAACATCAAGCCCAGCACGGTATTTCAATCACATATGGTATTATTATGTCTAATTTTGTTCCACAAGCATTGTATAATATGTAGGTTCATAGCACCCTATTGCATTGTGTAAACACCCGATATGTAAAGAGAATACCCATTGTAATTAATGGAATGAAGTATTTGAATTTGAATGAATTATATCTATAATGACATTACACAGTTACATTTACGGAATATGTTTGAATATTAGGCTGGAAGATCGCATAGAGAAAGTACATCATATTTCACAAATGACTGGCCACCTCTGAGTTACATGATTGATTTAAATTATTCATGTAGTGGCAGTAATGGCAATGCTAATACAATAATAATGAAGATAAGAATGTATAATATTAACAATGGCAATGACAAGAGCAATGACAGTATAATGACAGCGATGATCATAATAAAAGACAATACATGATATTGGTTTTATGCATTAATTACGTCGATTATTTTTGCGTATTGCGGTAGTAGATATCGATAGCAAATTCTTGACACCTGATAGGTCAGAAAATGCAAACTGGTTTTGGAAAAGCTATTCATACTTATTTCCATTATTATAATTATAATGATAACAATATTGTTAATGATGATAATAATAACAATAATAATAATAATAAACAAAACAACTACAAAAACAATAATAATAATAATAATAGCAATGGTAATGGTTAGTAGTAGTAGTATTGCTATACTTTTTATTGTTATCATTATTATCATTGCTATTACTAATGTCATTATCAGTATTATCATATGTCATGAAAATGATTTATATGGAAGACGAAAATAAACGGTAATATTGTAGTATTTGTGGAGCTTTATTCGAACGACCACTTGCTGCCTACCAAAAAATATACAAATTCGAATGGTTTGCTTTGGCTGACTCTGTACTTCGACAGTGTTTATTCATCTACCTGCCTTTTGATACATCTCAAACACACATGCAGTATATTCATTATTCATGTAAATTCTTGTTTTTTATTACGACCACAGCATTTTTCCTTTTCTTTTCTAATAGCGAGCAAATCTAAGTGATGCTGAAATGTCGGCGGGAGGGGAAGAAGTCTCCAGCTCCAAAATAAGACGTGTATCTTCTACCTTCCAAAGACCAGAAGTAAACGAATGTCTCAGTTCCAGCCCCACCCGGAGGAAATACAATTCTGTCTTACTAGAAGTCTTCGAGGAGTTGAATGAAAACAAAGAATTCTTTCAACCAGAATTCATTATTTTGCAAATCAAAATGAAAAATATTCTAAAAAATAAATAAATAAATAACGTACTTTTCCATTTTGTACAGGTAGGAAAAGGACTCTTCCTTCCTGGATATGAAAAGGAATTCAATATAAAAACAAGAAAACAAGCATTTTTGTTTTGTTGTTTCAATGAGTGTTTACATCATAATGCGCAAGTTCTCTGTGTATATTGCGAAATACGCCAGTACTGATCAGAAGCGACCACCGACCACGGATACGATAGACAATAGACATGACATGACGCATGATAATAAGGTATTTCTGCCAAATATATTTTACTTTGGTTTTAGGGATGGGAGAAATGATACTATATAGAATTAATCATAAACAATTTTTTCCCCTTAGCGGACGTCATAATATCAGCGGGAATAATAATAAAAAAAAAAAAAAAAAAAAATCGTTTTCCTGGAAATAAATGTCGGTAGGTCCGCTATTCAAGAAAAAAATGCTATGGCCTAAAACGCAATCATAAACATTCTCTTGCAACTTTGAAGACAATATGGATGTCATGCAAAGAGTCAGTTATTTATCCTGCATTTATTAATGCTGCCTTCGATGTCAATTGTATTCCGTTTTTATTAACTTTATACCTCTCTGTATAATATTATACCATTTTCACATGCATTTCATTATATCTTTTAAATACTTGCAAAATTAAATATAAGTAGTTGTCATTTTACCTACTCAGCAATGGGTCGCACATGCATGTTGACGAGCTGAATGCATAGTTTGTCACGCTTGTGTGGCCGAAGCATAGACGAAATTACTTGAAATTTAGCAGATATTTGGCAGAACAAAAATCAAAGAATAACAAAAAATTGCAGATAAAGACACTGCATATAAAGCTTTACCTGTAGCGCCTAATACTTGCAAGTTTTAGGGAGAAGGGGCAGGGGCAGAGCAGATGACAGCATTGGAGTAGTGAGCTAGAGAAAAACCTCACAATCGTGTTTAACACGAGGCCAAGTTTGAATCTAACGATTGCCACATCATACTTAAATTTGCAAGTAGGTAGAATAGTGGACTATTGATACTGCATCATAGGCCTATTCTGATGGCCTAAAGTTGTCTACAGACAGGGAAAACCTGTCTGTTGATTCTTTACAATACCTAATTGAAAGTGCTGTGCCAAACGTTTTGCTCCACCCTATTCCTCGGAATCTACATCAGTTTACAGTTAGCCTTTTATTCTATTGTTTCTTTTCTACACCATAGCGTACTTCTTTGGATTTCTTGATATTACAAAACTGCATTTAGTTTGAAATGCAAGCTTAGTTTATTTTTAAAGCACCACTACAGCTATAACTTATACGAAAATAATAATGACCACATCCAGTGGACAACCCCAAAATAGAAGTTCTTTCGCACTTGACTTGAAGATATAACTTTCACTGATCTATACAAATTATATATACATTGTGTTATGACTTTACTGTTCTGCATTCAATCTTACATGCATTATAAATATTTCCATGCTTGTTCATTCATTTTTGCCACAGATCGGTTTAAAATGACTCCACTCACAAAGCTTAGCCCTATCCCCTCGACTCCTGGCAGGCAAGTAGGTCCTTTTCACAGTCTGACCAATCCTTGCCATAGGCACAGTAATCAGCCAGGAAGATGGAAACATATCCGGTACAACTATTAAGGGAGGAGTGAGGCTGGGCATGAATGGGTTTGCCAGTGAGGTCATTCAGGATAGATAATGCACAAACTTGGAACTTAGATGTAGCTGTGACAAAGTGTGAATGACCAGAAAAGGCGAAAGGAAGATTTGCCGACTTGCTTTTGGAGATATTGTTGGAATAGGAAGGTATTCTTGGATTAAGGGGCTGCAAGGGCAATTTTAAAAATCTATCCCAGTTCGCTTGGTCAAAATGAGTATTCAAAAGATTTATAGAGCTGGGTGTAGTAGAAGACAAACACTAGGGAAAGAGGGAGTGGTGTTGAGTGAAGTGCTATTGCAGAGAGGTGTACAATAAGTATGAAGAGTGAGGAAGGGGTTGTAAATGAACACCGAGCCTGTCTCTGTCTCTTATACTACCAATGACAACAACGAACAGGGCAACTGGGGGGGGGGGGTCTAAAATGCTAACAGCTATCATGGGGGGGGGTCCAAAATGCTAACATCTACGATGGGGGGGGGGTAGGGAATCCAAAATGCTAACATGTACCATGTTGATGGGGCGGGGGTGATATGGTCAGGCAAGGCAGCCCTCTCTACCAATATATACATCTTGTGAGAAGTCACGTCTACGGAAAATAATCTTGTCATTATTGGTGGAGGACAGGTTGGTCTCTTGGGGGAATAGTGTAGCATTGTATTGATACTACATCACAATCAACGAGGAAGACAAGCGAGTCTTCTCCACAGTCTGACCTATCTTTATCTTAGACAGGACAGTCTGTCAGAAAGATGGGGACAGTTCTGGTACAAGTATTGAGGGAGGGGTGAGGTTGGGAAGGAATAGGTTTGCCAGTCAGTCAGGGTAGATAATGCCTGAACTTGGGATTCAGATGTAACTGTGACAAGGAGAGAACGATCGGGGCTGCTGCGGAAGGAAACTTTGCCTACTTGTTTTTTTAAATGTTTTCAGGGGGCATCACAAAATATCGATTCCACTTGGTTGGGCTTGAAAGAGTACTCAAAAGGTTTATTGAGATGGAAGGAGTAGGTCAAGGACGGGTGGATGAGGAAGGTAATACTTCAGGGTGAAAATAAAGATGAACAGTAATAATAAGGGAGGAAGGAGAAGAAAGAATGTTTTCTGAAGGATTAGTGATAACCTGGGTGGTTCGTTAATAGTTAATGGTTAAAACAAATGAATGTGCTAGGCATGGTAAAGTACTGTAGTGACAAATAATGAGTTAATAATTATGAAAACGTGTTAGATATCAAATGTAGTGCTATAGGATATCATGGTAGTGAAAAGGGTAAAGAGCTGGAGGAAATGGAGTAAGGTGGAAATTAGTAAAAGGGGGGAGAGGGCTAAGGGTAAATGGCAATTCGATCAAATTGAAAATATCTATGCGCCATAGAAAGGAAGAGGTACATCGTATGAAGGGATTGTGAAGCAATCAACAAGTAATTAAGGTAGAAATGGGTGACGGATTTTGCAGACAGAGAAGTGGAGGGTGGATAGATGTCGGCAGTTACTTTGAATGTAGAGGGAATGCTAATAGATAGATTAGAATGTGGGTGAGAGAAAGGAGTATTCTTCTGGGTCATGATTAGGATGATTTAGATGCCCAAGATTTAGTGGAGGGGAGTTGGGTAGAGAAGTTTGAGAAATAATGATTTTCTTACGAGGTGGAGAAGAGACAGGTGTAACTACGACAAATTGTGAATGGTCAGAACAGTGCGGATGGAAACTTTTTTTTTTTTTTTTTTTTTTTGGGGGGGGGGTATTGTTGGAATAAGAGGGTATTGTCAGAGTAAGAGCATGTAAGGGTAATCACACACACAAAAAAAAAAAATCTATCCCATTCAACTGGGATAAAAAGTATTTTCAAACGGAAGAGGGAGTGGTGCTGAGTGAGGGAGTTTTACGAACAGTTGAACAATAAGGAAGTAGAGTAATAATAAGGTAGGAGGGGGTTGAAAATGAAGAAGACTGTGGAGAATGAGGGTAAGGGCTAGATAACTGAATAAGGGAATACCGTGCCTATGGGTGCTTGAGGCCATCCAGGACTGACCCAAAGCCAGTCTTCCATCCTATATCATATTCATAATCTTTGGAAGTGGACAAAACAGGGTTGGAGAGGAGAGGTAAGAGAAAAGAGGGAGAGGTAAAGACTGCAAAATTGGTTGAGGCGAGGGCTGAGTCCCAAGGTAGGGGAGGCTGAAACATTGGTCTCCGTCTCTTACGGCGCCCCTCCCACGACAACAACGTGCATGGGATTGGGGGTAGGAGACGGGGTAGTTGAATATGGTCATTGGTTAATGTATCAGCTCACTCCAGCAACCTGCCGCTCCGTATATTTGTCAGGTTGGGTCACACAGGTCCACGGCCTTGTCCTCGCTACTCACCCTCAGCCGCCTCTTGATGACTCAATTATGAGACATGATTGGATGACACAGACGCCTCACGGCTCCCTCATTGGACTGTAGGCTCCCCTTGTTCCCGAATAGCTGGCACAGCTTGAGAATACTTCAGCTCCAGCAGCCTGGCCGAAATCAACATCCCTCGATCCTCCATCTAACCACAACAGCAGCAGCAACACTAGGCCTACCCAGGCCTTCGCCGACGGGAAGCCTCACCGCCATCCCCGCTGTTGATCTTCAATCACCATCAACATCCAGACATACCTGTGGGAACTCACATCCATGCACTCTCTCAAACTCTCCCCAAAGAGATAACAGACATCAGTCAAATGGTAGATGCAGTCCGACTGTCATATGCTTAAAAACAAATAGCTGTGCTAGACATCAAGTTCATATTGCATTATAATAAAGTATTATGACGAAAAGGGCATTAGGATAAAATGTTTGATGTCAAAGATGGTACAGCACTATAAGAAAGTATGGGAGTGAACAGGGTAAATGACGTAAGGCGGGGTTAGTGAAAAGGGGAAGGGATTAAGGGCATAGGTCGATTATATCAAATATGTCTGTGGAAGGAAGAAAGACATTGCATGAGGAACAATTGAAAAGAGCCATTATGCAGCAGTCAGTCAGTAATCAGGGTAGTAATGGGTGTTGAGGAAGTAGTAGACACAGCAGAAATATTACGTGAACATCCAGGTGGGAGTGGTAAGGATAATGGGGAGTGTTGGAAGCGAGTGAGAAGAACAGTAGGAGGAACTGGAGGAGGAGAATGGATATCGAGAATTTGCATGTGGAGGAAATGGAAATAGAGATATTGAGAGAGGAACGTTCTCTTGGGTCATGCTTTGGAAGTTCTGGATGTCCTCAAGAGTCTGTTTAGAGGAGTTGGGTGGAGAGGTCTGAGTTTTATATATATATATATATATATATATATATATATATATATATATATATATATATATATATATAAAGAGAAGAGGAGAAATGTCCGAGAATCAAGAAAAGGCAATGTATGAGAAGATTGCCTGCTGCAACAGGTAAAGTGAGGCGTAGGCACCAGGGGAAGTGGTAGAGATTGGAGTAGAAGGAAAAGAGAATTGGACCAGGGAAGAGAGTGAGAAAAGGAAGCATAGCAGAGGCTAGATGTAAGAGATACTGAAAAACGTCGTCGCTGTGCTTTTTATCTGGCCTCACATAGAGTGAGGCTTAATTTGAATCTGAGAATTGTTACCTCAGTCTCAAACTTGTGGGTAGGGCAGTTCTTATAAAATACATTATGGGAGCCACCGCAATAGGCATATGTGCATTATTGTTCAGAGCAATTTAAACAGTCATGGCCAGGTTGGCCACATAGAGGACAGCAGGCTGTAGAGCATGAGTGTTTGGCAGGGTGGCCAAAATGCCAACATTTCTTCCAGCTGCAGAAGGGAATTTTGCCTACATGTTATTAGAGGCATAGTTGGAAGAAAGAATCACCAAAATCGATCCTACTTGTAGTACTTGGCTGGGCTAAAAACGGTTGCCAAAAGGTTTGTAGATGTGGGAAACTTAGAAAGACGAGAACAGAAGGAAGAGGGAGTGTTGTGGAGTGAGGTACTATTGTAGGAGGAAAGGCAATGAGGTTGAAGAGTTATTAAGGTAGAAAATGAATTCGATTGTACTGGAAGAGATGGGACGGAGGATATTGGGAGAGAGGAATGATTCAGGATGGGTCAAGCAAGTGTCGAGCAGGTGTTGTAGTATTGGTAGAGACTATGCATGATAAAAGGAGAGTCAGACTTAATGAGGCTAGTTGGTTAATGGTTAAAAAGCAAAATAATTGTGCCAAACATCAAAGGTCATGGAGCACTATAAGAAGGCATAGCATCAGAAAGCACAAAGAGAGGGGTAAGTTAGTGATTAGGTGCTATACATCAACAGTCGTACAGTTGTAAGATGCTTTGAATTGAGGAGGATGTCAGTGTATGAAAGTGTTTTCAGGAGCAACGTCGGGGAGTAATAGAGGTCACCCCTAAAGGATGAAGCGACAGTTAAAATCTCCATCAGGGAAGGTGGTTGGAGTTGGGCAACGTGTTTCAAAGGTCAATGGGAAAAGAAAAGAAACAATTGTGATCCAACGGTGGAGAAAACTGCGAATAACTGTGCAAGATATAGTGATTTATAAGGAGGGAAGAGGGAATAGGGGGAGTATAAGGAGAGGGAGGGATGTCGGCAATCAGTCATGGGGGTAGAGGAATTGGAGGATGGTTGAGAAGAAGCATTTTCTTGGTTCATGCTTTAATGGGGAGGTTTGGGAAATGAAGGATTTTTCTATGGGGAGGTGAGGAGCGGATAGGCAACTGAAGAGTAGAAGACGTAGGTGTAGGAGTGGATGTGGTAGGTGAAGATGAGGTGGAATGTTTAGCTTGTCTGGTGCGATAGGAAAGGCATGGAAGAGCAGATAGGGGAATTGTGGATATTGGAATATCTGGATTTAGAAGGGAAAAAAGATTTGACAGGGAGATAGGGGACGTAGAGGTGGGAAGATGATGAGTAGGGATAAATGGTACTATGGAGGATGTAGAGACAGTTTAGCGTGCTTTCTTTCTGGTCTTTCGCTTAGAGTAAGTATCCGAGATTGCGCAGGGCAATTTGAACGGTTATGACCCCGGTTGGGCATCTAGAGGACACTGAACTGTGGACAACATTGCTTCGCATGGTGGCCAAAATAATAACATTGCTGATATTGATGTGGAGGGGGGGGGGCAGTCGATATGGTTTAACAGGACAAGATTCTCCACTTGATATAGACCTTATGGGGAAGATCATGTCTGCAGAAGAAAATCTTGGGATTATTGGTGTGGGACTTACGGCGGCCTCTGGGAGGAATAGTGTAGCATCTTCAGTCTGACCAATCCAGGGTAGATAGTGCAAGGGACTCATATGTAACTGTGACAATGGTTAATGGTTAAAACAAATAAATGTGCTGGACATCAAAGTTTCTATAGCATTATGGTACAGTTTTATGGCAAAGGTAAAAACGAATTAACGATTAGGATAAAAAGTGTTGTCAGACGTTGTAGAGACCTGTAGGATAGAATGGTAGTGAAAAGGCTAAAGAGGGGAGAGCAAATGGGGCATGGCGGGGATTTGTAAAAGGGGAAGGGGTTAAGGGTATAGGCAGATCAGATGAGAAACATTAGGAGAAGAATCCGGGAGATGAGAAAATGGGACTAGGGAAGGAAGAATGTCAGGAGGGGAGGGGGTTGGAGGAGGACACTGTTGCTACAGAAAAGAGTGGTAAAAATAATGGGGAATGAAGAGGTGGTCGTGTACAAGGAGAGGATGGGGGTGTTTTGGGGAAGAGTGGGAGGAAGAGGGGTAGGGGGAACTTGAGGAGGAGGATGGATATCGGCAAAGACTTTGAATGTAGAGGAAGTTTTGGATTTCAAGAGTTTATTGAGGGGAGTTGAATGGGGAGGTCTAAGAAACTAAGTTTCTCTTGTGAGGAGGAAAAAAGGGGATAGATGTCCGAGGAGTAAAGGAAGAGGAGGGTGTAGGAGAGAATGTGGTAGAAGATTGAGTGGAACGTTTAGGTTGCCTGGTGTGCCTGGTAAAGTGAGGAGGGGTAGGTATCGGGGAAGTGTTAGAAATTGGAATATCTGGATTTAAAGTAGAAAAGGAATTGACTGGGAGATAGGGGGACTAGACAGAGGATGGTTAAGAGTAAAGGGGAGAGATACTGGAGAGATGCAGAGACATCCTGAGAAGATGGGAGGATATCAGAGCTAAGGACAGTTTAGGAATAAGTAGAGAGAAAACCCCCGTCGGTGTGCTTCCTGTCTGGCCTCACGGAGAGTGAGCTCTAGTTTGAATCTGAGTACTGCTACCTCACATTCGAGTTTATAGGCAGGGCGCATTTTATAAAATAAATGGGAGCCACCACAACAGGCACATGTATGTGACAGAGCAAAACAATTTGAATGGTCATGACCAAGTTGGGAGCATGTGTTTTAATTAAGATAGTATGGTAATGAAAAGGGGAAAGAGGGGAGCAAATGAAGTAAAGCAGAGATTAATAAAGGGTTATGGGTGTGGGCCAATTGGATGAAATGGAGAATATCTGTGACCGGGAAGGAATAAGAACATTGTTTAAGGAAAACTGATAAAAGAGCTATTATGTAACAACGGATAATACAGGTAGAGATGGCTGTTAAAGTAGCTGGAGAAAAATTCGGGGAATGAGATAAAGGGATTGGGGAAGGTGGTAGAGTATAAGGAAGGATGTCAGGAGGGAAAGGATCTGGAGAAGGAACACTGTTGCGACAGAAGGGATTCTCGTGAGCATTCAGGTGGTTAATGGTTAAAAGCGAAATAAATGAGCTAAACATCTAAGGTCATATAGCACTATAGGATGGTATAGTGAAGGGTGACGGCAAGTGAGAGTTGCTATGCGTCAACTATCTAGAGTAAGGTTAAAGGTTAAAGATGGGTAAGGGAGTTGATGAGGGAATGGGTTATGGTGGTTTAGGTAATGGAATTAGATCAAGTGAAGGATATTCATGCATCTGAGGAAGGAGAACAGGTTGTCAAGGCAGAAGCTGTGGGATTCTGGAAGGATATGTTGTCTGATATGTTGGGAGGATAGGTGGGGGAAAGCAGAGGTGCAGGCTGTAGTTAAGCGTGGGCAGGACAACAGGATGTGTGGAACTAGAAGAGGGACATTACATAGGGGACATAGGGGCGGGTCAGTGAGTGACATTACATAGGCGTGTGTTAGGTGGGTGTGGCCAATACATAAGTGTGTGAGGGCCGAGGCTTGACCAGAAAGATTGTCATCGGATATACAGGAAGGTTTTAAAGTGAGAGTAATAATCCATGGCTGGAATATGTGAGAAGCATGGTTGGTGGCATAGCGTGCTAGAGTATCTGCCTCTTCATTGCCAGGGATTCCAACATGGCTAAGCACCCAGCAAAATCTGACAAATTTATGGGGTGTGGTCGAGTGCATAGACTTTATGAGGGTTAATGAGTTACGGGACTCAGTAAAAATAGTGAAAGAGGGAGAAGGGAGTGAGTATATGCGTTTTAAGGCAATAAGGAGTGAAGACAGTTAGTAAGGACACTATATTCAGGAGAGAGGGTGTATTTTAAACTGCTATTTGGGAAGGTTACTACAAATCCAGCTCCTGAGGTGGATTTGGAACCGTCAGTGTAAACATGAATGCTGGAGAAATGAATGGAGACATGGTCAAGGAAAGGAGTGAGAAGGATAGAGGGGGATATATCTGATTTTGGTGGGTCAGGGATAACAGAGGAGCAAATACGGGGGTAAGGTATAAGCCATGGAGGAATGGAATGGACAGACAGAAAATGGGAGAGGTCGGAGATGGGGAATGGGAGAGGAGGGTATCCATGTGTACAGAGAAAGGAAAAGGTAAACGTGGAGAAGAGGTAGAGGTAGGAAGCAGATTTTATGGGATAGTTTGGTAAGGCAAAGTTGGTGAAATCGAGCATAGCATTGGAGAGAGAGAAGGGCTCGACGTCGAGAGAGAGATAGCATACCAGACTCAGTATACAGGCTCTCAACTGGAGAGGAGCAGAAGGCGCCTAGGGCTAAGCGGAGACCACAGTGGTGGATTGTATCAAGGTGAGCAAGAATGGAGGTTGAGGCTTAGGAGCAGATATGGCATCCATAATCTAGAGTGGAGAGGATGAAGATAGCATGAAGATGGAGGAGAGTTTTGCGATCTGAACCCCAGGATATGTGGGAAAGAGTGTAAGATTCGGAGGCGCCGTTGAGCTTTTTCTTTAATGTACAAGATATGGTCTCGCTAGGACTTGGAGTCAAATATAACACCTAGGAATTTGCCAGAAGAACGGTATTGGAGTGGAGTGTTATATAAGAAGAGTGGGGGTTGGAGACCAATACGTGAGCAAGAGAAAAGAGAAAGACTTGGAGGTAGAAAAGCGAAAGCCATGGTCAGTGGCCGAAGAAGATACTGATGTTATTGCAGACTGGAGGAATTGATGGAGATATGGCATGGATGTCCCAGAGGCATAGATGGTTTAGTTATCAACATATAGTGATACCCCGAATCCTGGTGGTAGGACTGAGACAATGTCATTTACAGTAAGAAGGAAAGGATGATAACGTGGAAGAGGTATAACCTGGAAAGAACGTTTGGAAAGGAAAGGTTTTATGAAGACACCCATGTTTCCACGTATATCTAGGGAAGACAATTGTTGGAGAATATGATACCGTAATGTGGTATCATATGCTTTTTCTTGGTCAAAGAATATAGCTAATACGGATTCATGGCTTGCAAATGTACATGTAATATATGTCTCGAAATGGGCAAGGGGGTCTGCTGTGCTTCGGGCACGGTGGAAACCAAACTGGGAAGTAGAGAGGAGATTGTGAGATTCAAGATACCACATTAAGTGGAAGTTAACCATTCGTTCTAGAAGCTTGCACAAGCAGCTAGTTAGAGCGATGGGCGGTAATCTTGAGGGAGGGTACCTGATTTATTGAGTTTTAAAGGAGATAAGGGCTGATAGCTGGTAAGGGGTGCCTCGCTTGTAGCGATATCTGTTCCAGGCTGCTCGTTTTATTTATGGTCCCCCATTTATGTATTTTGGCAAGTGGCGACCCTGACAGGATTATTGGCGCCGTGCAGCAGTTCCCCTGTTTGCGCCTGCCTCGTTCGGTAGTTTGCGGACAACATTAGGTACTTAGAGGCTTTGATTTGGTTATCATTTCAAAAACTTTCAGAAAGTAAAGGTTTACCTTCACTTTACATGCCAGAGCCATAAAGTTTTACCATACGAATGTTGTCGCTACTATAAGAGATAAACAATCTCCGATAAGCCGATAGCGCGGGAAAGGCGACCAGCGGTGCCCTCCAGAGGGGTCGCCCACTATTTGCGATGGCAAAAATAGATGCTGAATGGGGTAAACGGGTTGCGAAGCGCTTTGGTGCAATCAGAATTCCACCATGGAACACATTTGGAGGTATAAGGTCTTGAGGTCCGGGGAATGGCTGTATAAGGCAGCTCTTAGGATCGTGGTTGTAAAACATTGAAGCATATATGAAATGGGCGGGAAGGGGGGTGGAGAGATAGGTATAGTAGAAAGTAAAGTGAAAATACGCCAGTCAGCTCAATGAAAGCACCAGCGTGGGGTATTAGGAATTGGTACATATGAAGTAGGAGAAAGGAGTATTGGGAAGTGGTCACTAAAGGGAAGGTGGTCTCGAACTGACCAATGGAAATCTAAATAAAGAGAAGGGGAGCATAGAGAGGTCCAGGCATGAAAAGGATTGTGTGCGCATGTCAAAGTGTGTGGGGCGATCTGAATTATGAATAATTAGGTTATTAGTGGAGAGGAAGCATTCTAAAGATCGGGAGGTGGTGATAGAATCACTCCACAGAGTGTGGCGGCAGTTGAAATCACCAACTAGGAGGAAAGGTGATTGGAGTTGGGAAATTAGAGTTCCAGAGGCAACAAAGTCAATGGGATGGAAAAGGGAGTAGACTGAAACGGAACAGTGGTTTGTAAGGGAGGTATGACATAAGGCGTTGTATGATGGATAAGTATAGACGAGACATAAAGGGAGTGCGGAGAGAAAATGGTAATTGGGAATTGGAATAGGAGGATGTGTAAGAAAAGTCTCTTGAAGGCAGATAATGGATGGATTATAAGAAGCAAGGATATGACGAAGGTCTGGTCTGTGAGAACGGAAACCGCGAATATTCCAATGCAGGAGAGCAATAGCCTTATTGTTTTATGAGTGATAATGCATAAGATACGTGTTGGGGAATTTGAGGGGGAAGGGTCTAGGGGGTGAGATAAGGAATTGGATGGGGGGGGGGGTGATGTAGTATCAGGAGGTGGGGGATCTGGGGAAAGGCATTGTTGTGACATGAGTGATTCCATGTGTATCCTGGAGGGATTGGAAAGGATAGGGGGGATGGAGGGAGGGTTAATGTACATGTTGGAGCTGAGGGGGATAGGTTGTGTTGGGAGGGAGTGCGAGGAAGGGGTGTAGGGGGAAAATGAGTAGGAGGGTGGATATCAGGAGGATGGATATCGGTAGTAACCGGAATTGAGGGGGGTTAGGTTGTGGTGAGAGGTAGTAGGAGGAAGGGGTGTAGAGGGAATATGAGCAGGAGGGGGATGGATATCGGCAGTCACTTCGAGTGTGAAGGGAGCATGAGTTTTGTGTCTCAAGAGTATAGGGCGATTGGATGAAATGGGGTGCATCTGTTACTGGGGAAGCTATAAGAACATTGTTTAGGGAAAGACTAGTAAAAGAACAATTATAAAATAATCAGCGGATATTACGGGTAGGGATGGCTGTTGGAGAAGTAGCAGAAGTTTCTGGGGGATGAGATAAGGGGACTGGGGAAGGAGGTGAAGGGTCAGGAGAGGAGGAATCCGGAGTACACTGTTGCGGCAGAAGAGATTCGCGTAAGTTTCCAGGTGGACAGGTAAGGATAATGGATAACGAAAAGCGAACGTTGCACATGGAGAAGGACAGGATAGGGTTTGTTGAGAAAGAGCAGGAGGAAGCGGGACAGGGGCAACTTGTGGGGGAGGAGGATGGATATCGGCAAATACTTTTAATGTAGAGGGAATAGGAATAGAGGGATAGGAGGCTGCATGAGAGAGTGGAACATTTTCTTGGGTCATGTCTTGGGATTTTTGGATGTCTTCAAGAGTTTCTAGAGGGCATTTGGGTGGGGAGGTCTTAGAAACAAGGGATCTCTTGTGAGGAGAAGAGGGAATAGATGTTCGAGAAGCAGAGGAAAAGGAGGGTGTGGTCGGAGTAGAACGTTGATGTTGCGTGGTGCGACAGGTAAAGTGAGGAAGAGGAAGGATGGGCACTGGAGAAGTGGTAGAGAATGGAGCATATACGCCTAGTTTTAATCTGAGAAGATATCTCACATTCGAACTTATAGACAGGGAAACTCCCATGAAAAATGTTATAGGAGTCACCACGGTTGGCACATGTAAAGGATTGTGCAAGGCAGTTTGAAAATTCATGACCAGGTGGCGAACATAGAGGGCAGCGGCCTGAGGAGCGACAGTGTTTGGCTGGGTGGCCAAAACGCCATTTCTAACATTGACGAAGAAGGGGTCGATATGGTAGGACAATACATCTATATAAACTTCATGGCGGTCATGTCTATGGAAGCTAATCTTGGCCATATTGACATGAGGCGTAGGCTGGCCTTTGGGGGGAATAGTCTAGCATTGTACTGTTGCTGCATCATAATCAGCAAGGCAGGTAAGGTCATTTCACAGTCTAATCAGTCCTCGTGCAGATAGGACAAGCAGTCGCAGGATGGAAACCGTTCCAGTACAAGTATTAAGAGAGGGGAGGTTCGGGAGGAATGGGTTCGCCAGTGTCAATTAGGGTAGATAATGCACAAGCTTGGGATTCAGATGCATCTGTGACAAGGCGTGAACAATCAGAAGGACTGCGAAAGGTACACTTGCCTATTTGTTTCTAGAGGCACTGTTGAAAGAGAAGGCTATTCTCAGAATAGGGGGTTGTGGGGGGATCACAAAGAATCTATCCCACTGGGCTGGTCCAGAGTGTACTTTGAAGGACGAGGGCGAGAGGAAGATGGGGTGGTGTGGAGTGGAGTAATCTGTGGGGGAGGGCAATAAGGATGAATAGTAGTAATAAGGGAAGAGGGGGTAGACACTGAAGACTGTGCAGTAGATGGAGAGGAGAATGCTAGGAGAGAGGAAGGGCTGCATATTGGAGGCTGAGTAATAACTTGGGTGGATGTTTTGGAATTGAAAGAGTTGTCAGTAAACGTCGAGGGAGGAGTATTAGCATCAGTGGTCGGAGCCGTGGTCATGTAGGAGTAAGGTCGGGGAACCATCAAAATCAAATTCAGACAGGCTAGTTGATGTAGGAGCAAGCCTTAATGGTTAATGGTTAAGATAAATGTGCTAGACATCTAAGGTCATATAGCACTAAAGGAAAGTATAGTAAAGGGGGATGTCAGGTGATAGTTGTTATGTGTCAACTATCTAGAATAGTGTTGAGAGGTTGAAGATGAGGGAAAAGATTATGGTGGTTTAAGTAAGGGAGTTAGATCAAGTGAAGGATATTTATGTGTCTGAGGAAGGAGAACAGGTTGTCGAGGCAGAAGCTGTGAGATTCTGTAAGGATGTCTGATATGTTGGGAGGTCGGTGAAGGGAGGATAGGTGTGGAAAAGCAGAGGTACGTGCTGTATTAAAGTGTGGACAGGACAAGAGAATGTGTGGGACTGAAAGAGGGATGTTACATAGAGGACATAGGGGCGGGTCTGAGCGTGACATCAGATAGGCATGTGTTAGGCGAGTGTGGCCAATACGTAATCGTGCGAGGGCAGTCTCCCAACGTCTGTTTTTGTGAAATGGAGCTGACCAAGAGGATATTGATGGTTTTACGGTATGTAATTTATTGTTGTGGAGTCTTGACCAAAAAGATTGCCATCGGGTATACAAGAAGGTCTTAAAGTGGGGGTAGTAATCTGTAGCTGGAATATGTGAGAAGCGTTGTTGAGGTGATGTGGACATTGCGGCATATCGTGCAAGAGTATCTGCCTGTTCATTGCCAGGGATTCCAACATGGCTGGGTACCCAGCAAAATCTGACAGATTTGTGACATGTGGATAGATAGAACAACCAGTTCTGGATCTTACAGACAAGGGGATTGGTCGAGTGCATTGACTTTATGAGGGTTAAAGAATTACGGGAGTCAGTAAAAATAGTAAACGAGGAAGAGGTGGATGAATATATGCGTCTTAAGGCAAAAAGGAGTGCATATAGTTCTGTAGTAAGGACACTAGATTCAGAAGGGAGGATGTATTTGAAAGTGCAATTTGGGAATGTTACTGCGAATCCAGCTCCTGAGATGAATTTGGAACCGTCAGTGTAAACATGAATGCTGGAGGAATGAATGGAGACATGGTCAAGGAAATGAGTGAGAAGGATATAGGGGGGAATATCTGATTTTGGTGGGTCTGGGAAAACTGAGGAGCAAATACAGGGGTTAGGTATAAGCCATGGAGGAATGGAATGGACAGACAGTGGGAGAGGTCGGAGATGAGGGAAGGGGGAATGGGAGAGGAGGGTATCCATGCGTACGGGGAGAGGAGGTGGTAAACGTGGAGAAGAGGTAAAGGTATGAAGTAAGGATTGTGGAATAGTTAGTTTGGTAAGGGAAAATTGGTCAAATCGAGCATAGCATCGGAGAGAGAGAAGGGCTCGACGTCGAGAGAGAGGGACGGCATGCCTGATTCAGTATATAGGCTCTCAACTGGAGAGGAGCGGAAAGCGCCTAGGGCTAAGCGGAGACCGCTGTGGTGGATTGTATCAAGGTGAGCAAGAAGAGAGGTTGAGGCAGAGGAGTAGATATGGCATCCATAATCTAGAGTGGAGAGAATCAAAGTAACATGAAGATGGAGGAGAGTTTTGCGATCTGAGCCCCAGGAGATATGTGAAAGAGTTTGTAAGATTCGGAGGCGACGTTGAGCTTTTTCTTTGATATACAAGATATGGTCTCGCCTGGACAATTTGGAATCAAATATAACGCCTAGGAATTTGCCAGAAGACTGGTATTGGAGTGGAGCATTATATAAGAAGAGTGGGGTTTGGGGACCGTACGTGAGCGAGAGAAAAGGATGGGGAAAGATTTAGAGGTAGAGAAGCGAAAGCCATGGTTGGTGGCCCAAGAAGTTACTGATGTTATTGCAGACTGAAGGAATTGACAGAGATCTGGTATGGATGTGCCAGATGCATAGATGGTGAAGTCATCAACATATAGTGATGCTCTGGCTCCTGGTGGTAGGACTGAGACTATGTCATTTACAGCAAGAAGGAATAAAGTGGTACTAAGTACACTTCCTTGTGGGACGCCTTCGAATTGAGAAAACGATGATGAAGTGGAAGAGGCAATCTTGACCTGGAAAGTACGTTTAGAAAGGAAGGATTATATGAAAACACCCATGTTTCCATGTAAACCTAAGGAAGACAATTGTTGGAGGATATGGTATCGCCATGTGGTATCATATGCTTTTTCTAGATCAAAGAAAATGGCTAATACGGATTCATGGCGTGCAAATGCCGATGTAATGTATGTCTCGAAATGGGCAAGTGGGTCTGCTGTACTTCGGGCACGTCGGAAACCAAACTGGGAAGGGGAAAGGAGATTATGAGATTCTAGATACCACATTAAACGGAAGTTAACCATTCGTTCTAGTAGTTTGCACAAGCAGCTAGTTAGAGCTATGGGGCGGTAATCTTGGGGTAGGGTACCTGATTTACTGGGTTTTAAGAAAGGTAGGATGAGAGCATCTCGCCAATGAGAAGGAAAATTTCCTGACGTCCATATGTGGTTGAAAATAGTTAAAAGGAAGGATAGAGAGGAAGATGGAAGGTGTCGGAGCATACGATAGTGAATACCATCAGGGCCTTCATGAGTGTTGCGGCACGACTGTAATGCAGCGTTGAGTTCAGAAGAAAAAGGAGCATTATAGGACTCATCAGAGGATAGGGTGAAGGTAATAGGGGTGCGTTCCTTGATGGTTTTAATGGAAGAAAAGTGTGGGGAAAGGTGAGAGCCACTACTGACCTGGCTGAAATAGTTGCCCAGTTCATTAGCTACTTCGACAGGCTCAGAGATGAGAATATCTCAATATGGAGGACGGGTGCAGGATGGGGGGGATGTTTGCCTGATAGTTTATGGATCCGTCGCCAAACAGCTGAAATAGATGTAGAAGATGTAATTGAGGAAACATAATTTTGCCAGCTATTTGTTTTGCTGTTTTTAATTGTACGGCGAAGATGGGCAGATGCTCTTTTAAAGGAAATATGGGCTGATAGCTGGTGAGGGGTGCCTCGTTTGTAGCGATAGCTGTTCCAGGCTGCTCGTTTTAAGCGGAGCGCTTTGGTGCAATCAGAATTCCACCATGGAACACATTTAGAAGTATAGGGTCTTGAAGTTCGAGGAATGGCTGTATAGGCAGCTCTTAGGATCGTGGTTGTAAAACAATGTAGCATATCTAAAATGGACGGTAAGGGGGGTGGAGGGATAGATATAGTAGAGAGTGAAGTGAAAGTATGCCAGTCAGCTCTATCAAAGCACCAACGTTGAGGATTAGGAAGTGGTACATATGAAGTAGGAGAAAAGAGTATTGGGAAGTGGTCACTATAGGGGAAGTGGTCTAGAAATGACCAATGGAAATCTAGATGTAAAGTAGGAGAGCATAGAGAGAGGTCAAGGCATGAAAAGGATTGTGTGCGCATGTCAAAGTGTGTGGGGCGATCTGAATTAAGAATAATTAGGTTATTTGTGAAGAGGAAGCGTTCTAGAGATCGGCCTCGGGAGTTGGTGGTAGTCACCCCACAGAGTGTGGCGGCAGTTGAAATCACCAACTATGAGGAAAGGTGGTTGGAGTTGGGAAAATAGAGTCTCAAAGGCAGTAAAGTCAATGGGATGGGATGGGGAGAAGTAGACTGAAATCACTGTGATCCAGCGGCGAAGAAAGATGCGAATAGCTGTGCACGGGACAGAAGTTTGTATGGGAGGTATGACATAAGGTGTTTTATGATGGATAAGTATAGACGAGACATAAAGGGAGTGTGGGGAAGAGATAAAATGGTAATTGGGAATTGGAATAGGAGGGTGTGTGAGGAAAGTCTCTTGGAGGAAGATAATTGCTGGATTATAAGAAGCAAGGATATGACGTAGGTCTGATCTATGAGAGCGGAAACCGCGAATATTCCAATGTAGGAGAGCTATATCCTAGTTGATTTATGAATGATAACACATGTACGTGTTGGGGAATTTGAAGGGGAAAGAGCTAAGTGGTGTAAAGGAGGGATATTAGGAGGTAGGGAATCTGGAGAAGGGCATTGTTGTGCCATGAGTGATTCTCGTGTGTATCCAGGAGGGAGTGCAAAGGATAGAGGGGATGGAGGGAGGGAGAATGTGCCTATAGTTGGGGTTGAAGGGGGTGGGTTGTGTTGGGAGGGAGTAGATGTGTGGGGAGTATTAGTGTTAGGAGGATGGATAGTTGGAGTTGAAGGGGATGTGTTGTCTTGGGAGGGATTAGGAGGAAAGGGTGTAGGGGTGCTGTGAGTAAGAGGGGGGTGTATATCAGGAGGATGGGTATTGGGAGGAAGGATATCAGTGGTGGATGGGATTGAGAAAGGGTTAGGTTGTGTTGAGAGGGAGTAGGAGGAAGGGGTGTAGGGGGAATATTAGTAGGAGGGGTATGAATATCGGCAACCACTTCAAGTGTGGAAGGAGCATGAGTTATGGGATCTTGTGTCTCAAGCATATAGCTTTGAATGTTATCCATTGTTTCTGCAGTGGAGTTTGTTGGAGAGTTTTGTGAGAAGGTAATTGTTTCTGCAATAGAATTGGTTGGAGAGTTTTGTGGAATAAAGGTTTTCTTATGAGGGGGGGAAGAGGAGACTGGTGTCTCAGGAACAAAGGTATAGGTAGGTGGAGGTGATTGTGCTGTAGGGGAAGAAGGGTTAGAACGTTTAGTCTGTCTACTGCGGGTAGTGCGGGGAGGGAGAGGGGTTGGTGTTGGGGCTGTAGTTGAGATAGGAGCTGTGGTTGAGATTGGGGTGTCTGGGTTTAGAGTGGCAAAGGAATTGGTCTGAGGGATGTAGAATGTGGAAGTGGAAATGGGGACAATTTGGGGTGGAGGGGGAGGGGCTGAGCGAACAATGTTGCTAGAATATGGAGTATGAGAGAAACCTTGTCGACGTGCTTCCTGTCTGACTTCACGTAAAGTGAGACCATTTTTGTATCTGAGAGTTGCTACCTCAGATTCAAACTTGTAAGTGGGACAGCCTATATAAAATACATTATGGGGGCCGCCGCAGTTAGCACATGTTCGTGTTTGTGCTGAGCAGTTTGATCGATTATGACCAGGATGGGCACATATGGGGCATCGGTCTGTGGAACGGCAATGTTTGGCAGGATGTCCAAAGCGCCAACAGTTTTGACATTGACGGGGAGGGGGTTGGTACGGTCGAACAGTGAGGGATTGTCCACCAATGTAGATACGTAAGGGAAGGTCATGTGTACGGAAGGTAATTTTGGCAATATTGGTCGGATTCTTTCGTTGACCTTTAGGAGGAATGGTGTAGCAATGTACTGATTTCACATCTTGGTCTTTGAGGCATCCTAATAAGTCTTCTCCACAGTCTGACCAATCTTTGGTAAAGACTGGGCAGTTTGCTGGGGAGAGAGAGACAGTTCCGGTACAGGTATTAAGGGTTGGATGAAGATCTGCAGGAATGGGGTTGCCAGAATGATCAGTTAAATTTGATAGTGCTATAGATTCAGTTTCTGATATGACTGTTACAAGACGGGAGCGATCGCGTCTGGTATAAAAAGGGACTCTGCCTACTTGTTTTTGGAGGCATTGTTGGAAGAGAAGAGTGTTGCCTGAGTAAGGAGCTGTAGCAGGGATCACGAAAAATCGGTCCCAATTAGTTGGGCTAAACAGAGTATTTAAGATATCTGTAGGGTTGGTGGTGGTGGATGGTCCGGGACGAGTGGAAGAGGGAGTATTACGGAATGATGGAGAATATGGTTGCAAGGTAGTAATAAGGGAGGATTGGTTGTTTGATGAAGGTTGCAGGGGTGGAGTTGAATTTGAGGAAGTTGGGTGGGTAGGAATGTCTTCTGGAGATTGATTCTCTGCTTGGGTGGGTAATGCACTAGTAGGCATTGAGGAGTGGGCAGTAGTTTCAGTGTTCGGAGCCGTGGTCAAAGGAGAGCCTGGTTTGGGGCTATTTGATAAAGGGGCTAGCCTCATAGCCTCTAATAAAGGGATTACATTTTCATTACTGGTCATGGGGAACCTGGATTATGTAAATAGGCCTAATCGGTCCACCTCCTTTCGCTACTGAAGGTAAGGGCTAGATTAGTCAGGAGTACCATGCCCATTGTTCCCGCAGGCCGTTCAGGACTGGCACTAGGTCAGCCTTTCATCCTCTCAGCACGGCTCTCACACCTTATGAAGTAGATAGCAGAAGGGGATGGAGAAGAGACGGAAACAAAAGCTGGAGAGGAAAAAGACCGTGCAAAATTAGTTGAGTCGAGGGCTAAGGCCCTAGACAGGGGAGATCCCTGTATTGGGTCTCAGTCTTCGTCTCCTAAGCCCCCCCCACGACAACAACGGGCAAGGGATTGGGGGGGCAATGTAGGAGAGCTATATCCTAGTTGATTTATGAATGATAACACATGTACGTGTTGGGGAATTTGAAGGGGAAGGAGCTAGGGGGTGTAAAGGAGGGATATTAGGCGGTAGGGAATCTGGAGAAGGGCATTGTTGTGCCATGAGTGATTCTCGTGTGTATCCGGGAGGGAGTGCAAAGGGGGGGCAAGCCTTAATGCCTCTTAATTAAGGGTAAAGATTCATTATTGGCCAGGGTGAGCCTGAATAAAATGTGAAAAGGAAATGGTGTACCTCTCAGGGTCCCCATACAGGTAAGGGCTAGACAATTAACCAAGGGAATCCGTGCCCATGGCACCCGGAGGCCGTTCATAGTAAAGCCAGCCTTTCATCCTTTCAACACGGCTCTCATACCTTAGGAATGTGATAGAAGATGGTTAATTGTTAATGGTTAAAAAGCCAAAATATATGTGGTAGAAAACTAAGGTCATATAGGATTATAGGAAAGTATATTAAAGGAGGGGTGAAAGATGATAGTTGCTATGCGTCAACTATCTAGAGTGATCTTGAAAGGTTAAAGATGGGTAAAGAAGTTGCTGTGTGAATGGGCTACGGTGGGTTTAGGTAAGGGTGAATTACGTAAGTGTTTCAAGTGTGTATCGAGAGGGAGTGAAAATGATAAGAGGGGATGGAGGGAGGGAGAATGTACATGTAGCTTGAGTTGAGGGGTGTGGGTTGTGTTGGGAGGGAGTAGGAGGAAGTGGTGTAGGGGGAATAAGAGTAGGAGGGAAATGGGATAGGAGATGAAGATAGGAAGAGGACAGGAGAAGAAAAGACCAAGCAATACTAGTTAAGGCGAGGGCTGAGGGCCAAGGCAAGGGTGATCCCCTGCCTTAGGCCTCCATCTCCTAAGGCCTCCCACATCAACCAGCAAGGTACTGGGAGGGTTACCTGGGTACGTGATTCAGGATAGGTTAAGTTGACAAAAAGTGTCAGTAGCAATGGTTGGTATACTGGAGTTAGATTTAAGGAGGCTATTTGATAAGGGGGCAAGCCTCAATGCCCCTAATAAGAGTACAAAATTACTGGCCATAGTAAGCCTGAAATTCGTGGGGAGATGAAAGGTCCCCCTAATAAGAGTACAAAATTACTGGTCCACCCCTCAGGGTAAGGGTAGACAATCAACCAAGGGCATAACATGCTGATGGCTCCATGAATCCGTTCATGGCAGGCACAAAGTCAACTTTTCATCTTTTCTATATGGCTCTCACACCTTAGGAACTGGACAGGGGAAGAAAAGGAAAAAGAAAGCAGAAAAGTCTGTGCAAAATTAATTGGGCGAAGGCTGAAGCTCAAAGTAAGAGTGATTTACAATGAGCCTCATTCTCCGTCACCACGACAACAACGAACAAGGGATTCAAGGGTTGAAAAGGAAAGGGGGAGAAAAAAAGACCGTGTGAAATTACCTGAACCAAGAGCAGGGGAGATCCCAAGCACTGGACTGCAGAAATTTATTATCAATATGCCTTAGAATAGACATTTCAGTTAATAAGGATAAGAAAAGGCAAATACTAGTATATAATTTTACTTAAAAAAGTAGTGAAATAAGAAGGGTAGGATACTCAAATGTTTATTTGGAACTGTAGCTATACTAGCATATAATATATTAATCAAGTATTACTGCCAAATTATAATTGCATCATTAACATGCAGAATTGAAATCACAAAAAGAAAGTAATGATCAAGTAGCCCCTTAACATAAAGGATTGATGTATGAAGTGTGGGCAATAATAATAGGGCAGTTAACATCCTCATTAATGTTATAAATAATGAAATGATCAATGAACAAATTTGTATCCTACAATGTCTAACTCTGGCGGGTAGACTTGTAGATGGAGAACTTTCAACGAACGTCCCACAGAATGGCAGGATATTTGTGAACTAATGCATATGTTCAAATTTCAGTGTTTTATTCAGAATCAGTCCATTTTATTTTTTCTCTAGTTAAAAACACTAAACACACATTCATTAACTCTTGGCCTAAATAAATATCAATGTATTTGATGAACAGGTGGTTTGCTGATACACATCAAGATAAAAATTGACAACCTTCTTATTGTGGGGTTTTAAAGTTTTATTTTCTATTCTTAACACTGTTTCATTTTTGCCTAACATCTACTCTCATGGTGTATGCAATGTCCATATTTGCTTTACATCCTACAATTATGAAATGGAATGGAAAATAATATTGGAACTTCAGATGAACATATCTGAAGGTCAGATGCTCCTATTTACAGTACTATGAAACTGTCAATAGAAAGCATTTTAAAAAATGTTATAAAAAAGAAAATATTGCTTGCCAGAAGTTTAACCACTTTTCACTGCTTAGATGTGTATGCTGACTTTGTTTAAAGAGGCATCCCTTTAACAAGTAATGCATTTTTTTCCACAAAAAAGACAAACAATGCTATCCTTAATGCTGTAGAGATGCACTTATAAAATTTCTTGTCCAAATCTAAAAAAGGGAACTTGTCACTGTAAGCCCACGAGATTTCACCACAATCAGTATATACTTCAGTTATACATCACTTAAATCTCTTCCAAACAGTTTTTTACCCTTACCCTTTTCAGGTTACCTACAATATAAAGCATTATAGTTTGCAAGTATCTTGTTTCTGTCTGCTCAATACCATGATGTCAAATACTGAATTATCCAATCACTTGTCGTAAAGGAGACCAAGTACTGCAAAAAGTTCAAAATGTATCTCACAAAAGACCGTGCCCATCGAAAAGGGTACGTCATTTTGTATTGTTCACCTTTCAACAAATCCTGCCCATTGTTCAAAAGCTTTTCCTGCCCACATTCCATGATATCATATCTAGTGGATGGTTCCATGAGCTTTCTATTTTTTGGTTACAAGAACAGTAAAAGAGGTCCCACA
>NW_020869982.1:549593-554593 GCF_003789085.1 Penaeus vannamei
CAGTCTTATCCATAACCACAATACCCCCACCTTTATCAGCCTGGGTGATGACGATGCCCTCCCACTTTCATGCGGGAGGGGAAGGATTTCACGATTCAGGTGAAAGAGTATGACCCTCGCTGAGTGCGCCTGTGGCACCACTCCAAAAGAGGTCATCACCGAAACAAATACAAGCAGGACATACTACATGGTTTAGTGGAGTTGGTCACTGAAGAGAAGTAAGGGAATGTACACATTTCTGCAATGATCATGAAATGCACTGGGAGGAGAGACATTGCACGTTGAAAGAGCAGTGTTTATGGCCAGATAAAATAAATAACTGCTTCCTAGCTTTTCATTAGAAATAAAACACCTTGTGTGCATACAGATAAAGCTGTAGGGACACAAAGGATGAATTCAATAAAAATATAATTCATTATAAGCAAGGTAATGTGTTTTTTTTTACTTGCATAAAAAGGCACATGAACGAAAGGAAGGATGCACTGCTTGCAAATCAAGACATAAACAGAAGTAATTATTTGTAATCCCCTTTGATATCGGGCGTCATTGGGGTGGCTAGGGCCAATTACCTCCCAAGACGCTGCCCCCTCAAGGTCTGGTTTGCCCCCGCTCCCCTATGGCCACTCTCCCACGATTTCCCTCCTAAATTACACCTTTAAAGTTCTGGTCGTAGCTTAAAAATGCTCTAAGATTAGCTAATTTTCCTATAATTTTCTCGAGGAGGAGGGGAGGGGGAGGTCTCGCAGCCCGGCAGGAACTGATTGAACTCACTTCGCTCGTCAACCTTTCTCCCCTGATCGGTCATACCATGGCTAACATGAAGAATTAGACAGGTATACATCGGAGGTGTGAGTGTGTGAGGGGGTGGGGGTGGGGAGGGGAGATCGTGTGACTGATAATGGCAGGGAGGACCGACAGGGGAATTTTCGGGGTCGTGTACGTGTGTTCATAGAAAATTGGTACCTCATATCTGAAATGAAAATTACATTTAAAAGGGTAGACTACTGTATTTAATAACACCGACTATTTATCTTGTGCTAGCCAGTTATTTATTCCTATTACACTTTTATATTTGGTATTATACGTAAGACATAATCATGTAAAGATATAAAAAAGCATACTAAATGGTGTAGCCAGTGCCAGCGATGGAAATGATGCATACCACAAAAGTAAAATACCGGAAGTTTACACAAATAAAAATGCATAAATAAATTATATATAATTTTGAGCATTTTGATACTTGATTTTGCTAGAAATAGTCCCCGATGGATGATTTGATGATCTTTAAACTGAACTTATGGATTTTCTGATTAGTGCAGATTACATAATTAAACAGCAAGAAAGATACGCAACTCTGGGTTAATTTGGTTCAATCATATTTGCTTGCACTGGTAAAGAAAATTATGCTGTCATATGGTTAAGTGTTCAGGGCTCTTTAAAATACAGGCAGCGACCTGGGTCGTCACATATCATTATTGGTATTGTTATTATCTATAATAATAATGATGATAAGAATAATGATAATGACAATGATATTATATACATTGTGAAGGAATGTATCTATTCTTCTTTTTATTTCTTTTTTGTTACGTTCTCGCACAACCTGTTGAGGTATGACAGTGTTCGTTTATTTTCTTTTTTGATTTATAGTGAAAATCATTTGGTATTATTATTTTCTGTTGTTTCAAGAAAATGGATTATTGCTTAGGTGATGTTCTTTGATATTTATATTTACTGAATAGGATCCTACTCTTGACAAAGGCCGGTTTTGAGAGGCGTCCCAGAATCATCTGATCTTGGTCTGACTGATCCTGCCATCTTCCTCCGTATTTCTCATAGTATTTGGTGCTTAGTCGTCTAGTTTATTTCTGTGACGTGGAATTACAGTGTTTACCAAGTATCCTGTGTAAACTGCTATCATCTGACAGTTGAAGGTCACTAATTTTCTTTATTTACTTACGCCTGTCTGTGTTGATTTTATTTGACTTTTGATTTGTACTTTCATTTTTATTTGGTTGGATATTGTATTTTATTATTGATTCTCATTGATATTTCTTGTTAATTCTGCTTGTCGTATTAACTGTACTGTTTCACCTTTTTCTTTTGTACTTGACGATTGCCTTAAGTTAGACTTTTGTTAATTCTAATATCTTTTCATATTGGTATTAATGTAGTCTCATTTTTGTGTTATTTTATTTTTTGTCGGTTTTGGGCTCTTCCACCAGCCTTCCATTATTCTTTGTAAAGATTATTTTGTAACCTCTTTATTAGTCAGCATGAACATTCTTTTGGTTTTGGTTATTTTGTTCCATTTACTTTCCATTTTTGTTATGTAAATTTTTTGATAATCATTTACTGTCCATATTTCTTGTCAAGATATTACTGTAAATGATATCAATTAAATTGTGTGTAAGGTAGTCTTGTGTCTGGTTTTCTAACCTTGAACAATCCTTTGAATATCAATTGAGTTTAAGAACCTGGCACTCACATACATGTATAAAATCTGAAAAACCCTGATGTATATTTTTCATCAAACCTGTAAAATATAGGGGGATACTTAAATTCCTTGAACCTGCATATACTTGTGTTTCTTGTACAATAAAAATGGCAACGTTTTCTCAGTCGGGATTTACGAATACCATTGTTCAATATCCATATGCGGAAGAATGTATAAGTGAGGCAGTGTGATTTTAAATCACTTTTGAACTATATCCTATAATAAAACTGGCATTATCAGGGCCTTGAAAATGCCTAGCTTGGTCCTTCTGCACAGGTACCGGCATCTCCATATACTCTTGTCGAGAGAGTTCAAGACCCCTGCTGCCAGGCCAATCCGTCTGCTGACTCCCTGCTATGACAGCCCTGGGCTTGGTAGGCACCACGAAGGTCATTTACTAAGAAATTGCCTTCGACCTCCTCAGCAATACTAATAAACTGTTCCTTGTCCCTTCCCAACAGTGACAGAGTTCTGTGTACCTGACAACGGTGCAAATCCTGATCCCCTGCCAGACGAGCTGTACAACACGCATCTGCACCTTCCAGTGTCTCCTGACAGATAAAATTTTCTTTTGCTCTTAGGCGTTCACTAATTAATTCTTGACCTGCATCAAGCGTTTCGTACTTGAAGGTGTCCCACAGTACATATATATATATATATATATATATATATATATATATATATATAATATAAATACATATATATATACTATAAACACACACACACACACACACACATACACACACACACACACACACACGCACACACACACACACACACACACACACACACACACACACCACACACACACATATATATTAATATATATATATATATATATATATATATATATATATATATATATAAACAAACACACACACATTGCTCTATCACTATCAACCGGATGCGTGTAAAACTTCCCTCTCCTTACTTACGTATAAGTAGATAGACTATGTCTATGGATGCTAGTTAGTTGCACACTCCTTTTAGTGGGTCGCGTAACTGTAACAGTCTCTATCGGGGAGGTTATTTATTCATCATATCAATGCGGTAGTGTATTATTCATCTTCATATATATATATATATATATATATATATATATATATACATATATATATACATATATATATATATATATACATATATATATATACATATATATACATATATATACATATATATATAAATATACATAGTATATATATATTGTCATATGATTACTCATAATTATTTCCCATGAAATAATATGTTCTATTTACTATACATTATGATACAAGTCACGTATCCCCTCATATTTTTCATGCGTATGTAACCCCTATGTAAACATTAGTACTGTATACTCCTCCAGAATATATCTGTGCAGCTCAGCAGAGCTCCATATTTCATTCACACCCTTTTCCCCTAAAACGGTACAACAAAAGCCATAAGACATGGTGGCAGCTGAACTCAGTCTGCAAACACTGAGAAAAAGGGGAAAAGGTAAAAACGCCTTGAAGATACCAAATATGGACATTGAAATACAGGAGGTAAGCAACCCCACAGCAGGAGGACGTGTGCCACGTCGCACCTAAACCACGAAATCCACTGTTCGTGAAGAAGTCGAGGCTAACAAGACCTCTAACAAGACAGAAGTATAAAAGAATGTGCAGAAGTAAATAACAGTTCACTTCATAGTCCTGTGTGCCCTACATAGCTGAACTTTGGTGCATCATTGCTGTTTATTACTCGCACTGCACGTCAACAGTCATCAAAATGGCTGACGCCGCAGATAACTTCTTACCACGTATGGATTGGGATGCCAAAGATACAAATGGAGCACTCGCGACTTTCAAAGATGCAGCATGGTATATTTCAGAGTGAAGAAGATACCAAGAGAAGAGCAAGCAGACCATATTGTTTTATATTCAGGCGATTGCGGTCAGAAAAAGATAGAATCAAAAGATTTGACTGAGGAAGATATGAAAAACCCTGACAAGGTTTGGGAGGCTCTCGGGACCCAGGTAAAACCCAAAACTAACATGTATGTCGACAGACTTTGACTACGAAGAATCATTCAGAGGGATGATGAGACTAATGATGAATTCCTAAACAGATGTGACGCTCTGGCAGGGAAATGCAAATTTGCCGAATTAGAGCGTGAACAAAGGATTGTTGAACAATTCATGGATGGAATCTACAGCAATGAATTACAAAAACAACTAATGGAAGGTGAAGAAATAAAGTTGAGCAAAGCAATTGACATGGCCAGATCTCATGAAGCAACCATAAGAGATCACAGAGAGATGAGAGCCAGAGTCAGAAATGATGTAAATTTTGATGCAGTAGGATACCTAAACTACGACAAGGCAACAAAACCTTGCATCAAATGTGGGAGAATACATAAAAACTCTCCACAATCCTGTCCAGCATATGGTGCACAGTGTAAAGCTGTGGCAAGATGAACCACTGGCAGAGAATGTGTTTATCATTGCCCGAAAACAAGAAGCACATGTACAGGGTAAAA
>NW_020869982.1:562093-567093 GCF_003789085.1 Penaeus vannamei
AAAACAAGTAGGTAGAGTCCTTTTCTATACAGAAGCGATCGCTCCCGCCTTGTAACAGTCAGATCAGAAACTGAATCTATAGCACTATCAAATTTAACTGGCAACCCCATTCCTGCACAACCTCATCCAACCCTTAATACCTGTACCGGAACTGTCTCTCTCACCAGCAAACTGCCCAGTCGATACCAAAGATTGGTCAGACTGTGGAGAAGACTTATTAGGATGCCTCAAAGACCAAGATGTGAAATCAGTACATTGCTACACCATTCCTCTAAAGGTCAACGAAAGAATCTGACCAATATTGCCAAAATTACCTTCCGTACACATGACCTTCCCTTACGTATCTACATCGGTGGACAATCCCTCCTGTTCGACCATACCAACCCCCTCCCCATCAATGTCAAAACTGTTGGTGCTTTGGACATCCTGCCAAACATTGCCGCTCCACAGACCGAAGCCCCATATGTTCCTCCTAAAGGTCAACGAAAGAATCCGACCAATATTGCCAAAATTACCTTCCGTACACATGACCTTCCCTTACGTATCTACATTGGTGGACAATCCCTCCCTGTTCGACCATACCAACCCCCTCCCCATCAATGTCAAAACTGTTGGCGCTTTGGACATCCTGCCAAACATTGCCGTTCCACAGACCGATGCCCCATATGTGCCCAACCTGGTCATAATCGATCAAACTGCTCAGCACAAACACGAACATGTGCTAACTGCGGCGGCCCCCATAATGTATTTTATAGAGCTGTCCCACTTAAATTTGAATCTGAGGTAGCAACTCTCAGATACAAAAATGGTCTCACTTTACGTGAAGCCAGACAGGAAGCACGTCGACAAGGTTTCTCTCATACTCCATATTCTAGCAACATCGTTCGCTCAGCCCTTCCCCCTCCACCCAAAAATGTCCCCATTTCCACTTCTACATTCTACATCCCTCAGACCAATTCCTTTGCCACTCTAAACCCAGACACCCCAATCTCAACCACAGCTCCTATCTCAACTACAGCCCCAACACCAACCCCTCTCCCTCCCCGCACTACCCGCAGTAGACAGACTAAACGTTCTAACCCTTCTTCCCCTACAGCACAATCACCTCCACCTACCTATACCTTTGTTCCTGAGACACCAGTCTCCTCTTCCCCCCCTCATAAGAAAACCTTTATTCCACAAAACTCTCCAACCAATTCCATTGCAGAAACAATTACCTTCTCACAAAACTCTCCAACAAACTCCACTGCAGAAACAATGGATGACATTCAAAGCTATATGCTTGAGACACAAAATCCCATAACTCATGCTCCTTCCACACTTGAAGTGGTTGCCGATATTCATAACCCTCCTACTAATATTCCCCTACACCCCTTCCTCCTACTCCCTCCCAACACAACCTAACCCCCTCAATCCCAACCACCACTGATATCCATCCTCCCAATACCCATCCTCCTGATATGCATCCCCCTCTTACTCACAGCACCCCTACACCCTTTCCTCCTAATCCCTCCCAAGACAACACATCCCCTTCAACTCCAACTATCCATCCTTCTGATATTCATCCTCCTAACACTAACACTCCCCACACATCTACTCCCTCCCAACACAACCCACCCCCTTCAACCCCAACTATAGGCACATTCTCCCTCCCTCCATCCCCTCTATCCTTTGCACTCCCTCCAGGATACACACGAGAATCACTCATGGCACAACAATGCCCTTCTCCAGACTCCCTACCTCCTAATATCCCTCCTTTACACCCCCTAGCTCCTTCCCCTTCAAATTCCCCAACACGTAAATGTGTTATCATTCATAAATCAACTAGGATATAGCTCTCCTACATTGGAATATTCGCGGTTTCCGCTCTCATAGATCAGACCTACGTCATATCCTTGCTTCTTATAATCCATCTATTATCTGCCTCCAAGAGACTTTCCTCACACACCCTCCTATTCCAATTCCTAATTACCATTTTATCTCTTCCCCACACTCCCTTTATGTCTCGTCTATACTTATCCATCATAAAACACCTTATGTCATACCTCCCATACAAACTTCTGTCCCGTGCACAGCTATTCGCATCTTTCTTCGCCGCTGGATCACAGTGATTTCAGTCTACTTCTCCCCATCCCATCCCATTGACTTTACTGCCTTTGAGACTCTAATTTCCCAACTCCAACCACCTTTCCTCATAGTTGGTGATTTCAACTGCCGCCACACTCTGTGGGGTGACTCTACCACCAACTCCCGAGGCCGATCTCTAGAACGCTTCCTCTTCACAAATAACCTAATTATTCTTAATTCAGATCGCCCCACACACTTTGACATGCGCACACAATCCTTTTCATGCCTTGACCTCTCTCTATGCTCTCCTACTTTACATCTAGATTTCCATTGGTCAGTTCTAGACCACTTCCCCTATAGTGACCACTTCCCAATACTCCTTTCTCCTACTTCATATGTACCACTTCCTAATCCTCCACGCTGGTGCTTCGATAGAGCTGACTGGCATACTTTCACTTCACTCTCTACTATACCTATCCCTCCCCCCCCTTACTGTCCATTTCAGATATGCTACATTGTTTTACAACACGATCCTAAGAGCTGCCTATACAGCCATTCCTCGAACTTCAAGACCCTATACTTCTAAATGTGTTCCATGGTGGAATTCTGATTGCTCCAAAGCGCTCCGCTTAAAACGAGCAGCCTGGAACAGCTATCGCTACAAACGAGGCACCCCTCACCAGCTATCAGCCCTTATTTCCTTTAAAAGAGCATCTGCCCATCTTCGCCGTACAATTAAAAACAGCAAAACAAATAGCTGGCAAAATTATGTTTCCTCAATTACATCTTCTACATCTATTTCAGCTGTTTGGCGACGGATCCATAAACTATCAGGCAAACATCCCCCCCATCCTGCACCCGTCCTCCATATTCGAGATATTCTCATCTCTGAGCCTGTAGAAGTAGCTAATGAACTGGGCAACTATTTCAGCCAGGTCAGTAGTGGCTCTCACCTTTCCCCACACTTTTCTTCCATTAAAACCATCAAGGACGCACCCCTATTACCTTCACCCTATCCTCTGATGAGTCCTATAATGCCTTTTTCTTCTTCTGAACTCAACGCTGCATTACAGTCGTGCCGCAACACTCATGAAGGCCCTGATGGTATTCACTATCGTATGCTCCGACACCTCCCATCTTCCTCTCTATCCTTCCTTTTAACTATTTTCAACCACATATGGACGACAGGAAATTTTCCTTCTCATTGGCGAGATGCTCTCATCCTACCTTTCTTAAAACCCAATAAATCAGGTACCCTACCCCAAGATTACCGCCCCATAGCTCTAACTAGCTGCTTGTGTAAACTACTAGAACGAATGGTTAACTTCCGTTTAATGTGGTACCTAGAATCTCATAATCTCCTTTCCCCTTCCCAGTTTGGTTTCCGACGTGCCCGAAGTACAGCAGACCCACTTGCCCATTTTGAGACATACATTACATCGGCATTTGCACGCCATGAATCCGTATTAGCCATTTTCTTTGATCTAGAAAAAGCATATGACACCACATGGCGATACCATATCCTCCAACAATTGTCCTCCCTAGGTTTACGTGGAAACATGGGTGTTTTCATTAAATCCTTCCTTTCTAAACGTACTTTCCAGGTCAAGATTGCCTCTTCCACTTCATCATCCTTTCCTCAATTCGAAGGAGTCCCACAAGGAAGTGTGCTTAGTACCACTTTATTCCTTCTTGCTGTAAATGACATAGTCTCAGTCCTACCACCAGGAGCCAGAGCATCACTATATGTTGATGACTTAACCATCTATGCATCTGGCACATCCATACCAGATCTCTGTCAATTCCTTCAGTCTGCAATAACATCAGTAACTTCTTGGGCCACCAACCATGGCTTTCGCTTCTCTACCTCTAAATCTTTCCCCATCCTTTTCTCTCGCTTACGTACGGTCCCCAAACCCCCACTCTTCTTATATAATGCTCCACTCCAATACCGGTCTTCTGGCAAATTCCTAGGCGTTATATTTGATTCCAAATTGTCCTGGCGAGACCATATCTTGTATATCAAAGAAAAAGCTCAACGTCGCCTCCGAATCTTACAAACGCTTTCACATATCTCCTGGGGCTCAGATCGCAAAACTCTCCTCCATCTTCATGTTACTTTGATTCTCTCCACTCTAGATTATGGATGCCATATCTACTCCTCTGCCTCAACCTCTCTTCTTGCTCACCTTGATACAGTCCACCACAGCGGTCTCCGCTTAGCCCTAGGCGCCTTCCGCTCCTCTCCAGTTGAGAGCCTATATACTGAATCAGGCATGCCGTCCCTCTCTCGACGTCGAGCCCTTCTCTCTCTCCGATGCTATGCTCGATTTCACCAATTTTCCCTTACCAAACTAACTATTCCACAATCCTTACTTCATACCTTTACCTCTTCTCCACGTTTACCAACTCCTCTCCCCGTACGCATGGATACCCTCCTCTCCCATTCCCCCTTCCCTCATCTCCGACCTCTCCCACTGTCTGTCCATTCCATTCCTCCATGGCTTATACCTAACCCCTGTATTTGCTCCTCAGTTTTCCCTGACCCACCAAAATCAGATATTCCCCCCTCTATCCTTCTCGCTCATTTCCTTGACCATGTCTCCATTCATTCCTCCAGCATTCATGTTTACACTGACGGTTCCAAATCCATCTCAGGAGCTGGATTCGCAGTAACATTCCCAAATTGCACTTTCAAATACACCCTCCCTCCTGAATCTAGTGTCCTTACTACAGAACTATATGCACTCCTTTTTGCCTTAAGACGCATATATTCATCCACCTCTTCCTCTTTTACTATTTTTACTGACTCCCGTAATTCTTTAACCCTCATAAAGTCAATGCACTCGACCAATCCCCTTGTCTGTAAGATCCAGAACTGGTTGTTCTATCTATCCACACGTCACAAATCTGTCAGATTTTGCTGGGTACCC
>NW_020869982.1:572093-607093 GCF_003789085.1 Penaeus vannamei
AAATCGAAGATTTGTTTGGGGTTGCAGGTTTTTTTCTTCCTGATGGCAAGTGTGTCCACAACCTTCACTCGCGAGAGATAGTTTATTTACAAGTTTATTTACTTCTCCGGGAAGGTGAAGGATCCTTCGAAGGATATGCAGATGGAAGTAGGATGACTGAGGCTTTCTGAGGTTTAGTTACATTTTTTCCGAGTTAAAATGGCCGTTTTGAAGGTCTTTTCGCAGTGTAAGCAAGCAGCATGGAATTCCTTGTGGCTTCTTTATTTTCTTGAATTTATTTTTCTCTATCGGGAATTCTATTTTGTTTCTGGCATATCACGATCGAAGATGAGAGATAGGTTACATAGTTTTGCTATGTATACATTCCTATAAATAGCTTCCACCTTTGAGTGTGTGTCTTTACTTTCAAATATTAGCAGTTTGTATATAGACAAGTAGGGGAAAATACAATGTCTAGTTACTTTTAACTGTGAGATACATTAGAAATTAGTGTAAATTTGGGGTATTTGTTACTGAAAACAACGCACCCTCTTTAGAAGTCCCAAAACGGTCTCTGGCAAACCCAAAAACCTAAACATAACCTTTCCTTCTACTATTCATTACTAAAGTAGGGGTACAAGTCCCCTGTACCTTCCTCTTTATTAGCACTTTTTGCCAACTTACAGAAAATGTGACCTTAAAACTTTGGCTGTTTGAAGGTGTTTTGAAATTAAAGCGTTTTAAGCACTTGGGCAAGAATTCTTGGCAATAGGCGAAGAACTGTACCGTTCCCTGCCTAAAACGTATGGATCAGCAGGCAAGACTTGTTCAGTGATGCCAAACATATGGAAATGTTTTTCTATGAAGTACAAATCATAACCACCCTTGGAGAGCTTAGAAATATCAAAATAACACAAATGTACATACTTGGGTTTTAAAAGTAATAGACAAGTATTCCCACAAGGGTGGAGTTTATTTCATTAGCAGTTGGCAACAGTTTAAGCATGTGTTTCAAAACGACTAACAAGCTAGTGCCGCATCTAGATGCAGAGAAGTAAATGTCTTTACAAAATAATATTTTCTCCTATATACAAATACAGTGCCTCTAAAATGGTGACATGCACTTCTGATTGGCAACCCTTACACTCTGATGCGCTATAAAAAAAAGAACTTCGCTGAATTTAGCACTGAATTGAAATATATGCCTTTTACATATACATGATTTTATGAAGTTAGAAATAAGTCATCGAATACAATATCCACAGAAGAATGTTGCTAGATTTTTTTCAGATTTTTTCTCTTAAGTTATTCTTTATTTCAGTGAAAAGTATATATATTCTCGATCTAGAGACATAATGAGTTCAAAAGTAAGAGATAAATTGTTCGTCTTATAATGATTTATGATTTATAACAAAAAAGTTTTTTCCATTCCAATAATCTCCATTATTTCCTTTTGTTTTCAGTTAATTTCAAAATCTTTGAATATAGCTTTATGGAAATTACAGAATCAGATACCGGAAAAAAATTTATTTCTCTTATAAAATATTAAGTAGAGTTCTTGGCCAACGCCCACAATCGAAGGCTTGTAACCATCATGGTACACAAATTACGCTGTTGCCATGGTGATGGGTCATCACTTGACTTAGCATGCGCAAGTCTAGCCATTTACGGTGGTCACTTGTGAAAGCAAGAAAAATTCTAGACTTAGTAAGAAAGAGTTTAGATTTTGGGCAAGAACTTTTCCTGCTTAAAACGCCTTTAGTCCCTTTGTGATTATATGCCGGATACATTTTTGTCATTTTGCGGTAAATATGAGGCTGCAGCAGCTGTACCTGTGGTGTTTATAACTATTTTTTATGCTCTACAAAATGATGATGTCTATCTACCACTGTTTATCATTCTCGGTAACAATAACCAAATTTTGAAATGATACCTAATAGCAATTTCTAGTGAAAGCTTTTTCTCTGTTCAGTCACCAATGAAACATTTATATAATATCGTCCCTGATAGCTGGTGAGGGCATGACAAGAATCTGGAAAATTGGAGGGAAAAACAGAAGAAAATCTTTCACAAATTTAGCTATTGCAATGTGCAATCATTGTAAGTAGGGGGCTTTGTCTTCTAAACAGCATTTTGGGGGCTGCCACCCCTTACCCTCGACCTGGCCAACACCTTCATATCATATGTTCTAGCAGGATAGAGACTGGGCAAATACTTGGATCTTGTACCTCATTTTATTTCCCAAGTGTATGTCATGTTTTTTTAATTTGTGGCATTTTCTCTCCCTTTACATGACTGATTATAACAATATTGGTATCAGTAGATTCCTCTTACTCTGCTACACCTTTGAGTCAATCAGTCAGCTTAAAAAACTCAGTCATTAATGATCAGAATCTCATTAGTCATTCTTTTTGAAAACGCATGGCATGTGTATAAGACAGTAACGTTTACCCATTCATCATCATGCAAAGAGAGCGGGGTCAGGAAGTTTATCTCCATTACTTAGAGTGGGTTTGATATATATGAAGTTAATTATCAGCATCTTGAAGTTCTTTTAAGCAAATGGAAGGTTCCATTTTCACGCAGTGTTTCCAGTGTTTCTTGTTGATCTCACAGTCTCGTGTCACATGTTGCCTCACAGTATGCGAGCATCTTGTTTACATCAGAGCTCCTGCATTATGCAAGAAGGGTTCTTTTGGAAATGGGAAGTATGCCTCGTATCATTATGCATTTTCATCAGCTGTCCTGAGGGAATGGGGGGAAAATCGCGATAGTTTGAGTACATTTGCAAGTATTTTCATTGATAATCATCTGTATTCTCATCAGAGTTATTTGATATCTTACATTCGTATAACCTTGATTTTATTTAGAATCTTTTGATTAAATTGGGCAGAATAAGCATCAGAACTTGTATCATATAAATATTCAAGCATATTGAGTAGGACTGGAATGTAGTTATTTCTTTTAAGCTGCCAGTCCTTGCAGAAAAAGTAAATTGCTGCAGAAAAGAGTGAGTGTTATTATCAGCTTCTTGTAATACCAAAAGTTTAGCAAGACCAAAGATAACTTTGGCCTATATTCTGTGTCATATGACTGAGTATCAGAAGGTTGGGGTTCAGCTGCTGTGGTCTGTCACACTCAAGTCCATATTAATTCTATGTGAAGGAATGCTCCAACAATTAAAGAGCAGGGATTTTTTCCTTGAAATGTTAACAACCAAAAGTTTTTTGGAATTTTGATGGTCTTCGTAGGAGCATCAGTTCAGCTTTTGACATGGAAATCTACATTCACATACATCTCTTGCTTCAGAACAGTTACGAATCATAGGTCTGATTTGCTGGGTATATTTTGTTTTTGTTTTATCATAAAGTTTGCTTGACAGTTTAAAACAGTTAGGTTAAGATTTATGTCAGTAGTACAGGCTAATGATAAAGTATTTCCTTTATAATATGGTCAGGAAGGTGATTTTTGTACCTAGTGGAATATTTTACATGGAATGATAAGTAATAGGCAACTTTGGTCTTTCCTGTGTGTTCAGTGTTTTGTTCTTTTACTTAGTGTAGACAGTGTTTCACTTAGTTCTTTATTATCTATTTCATTTTTTTTTATTTTTTGTAAGTCGCATGTTTTTTCTTCTAAAACATCAAATATGTGTTTGATAACTAGAATTCTGTAAGTACCAACTTACTTTTTGGATTTTGTTGTAACATCATAATGACACATCCATAAAAGTTTTCTGTTTCTCTATTAGACCTTTATTCATCAGGTGCAGGTATCATTATTTGAATACACAGTAGACTACATTGTGCATGTATCTTTTGATTCACATGTCTAGATTTCTCCCAGATGGGTCACATTGATTTGCTTATTGCTATTTATTGTCAGAAAGGATCATATTAATTAATACATATTGTATTTGCTAGTATGTTTAAGTTTTTAGGTTGGAAACATGTATGGAGTATGCAAGTAGTACATGGCACCATGCCAGCCGTAAAGTGGCCAAACTGTGTTGGTGAAGTCAGATTGTTTCCTGATCTTGGTGAATAAGACAGACTTGAGGCTATCAACTTGATGAACCTGTTAGTTATTTACCATTACTGATTATTTTTATAAGACAACAACACTCAAAATTTGGTTTTGTTTAAAATTGGCCTATCTTTGGGTATTGCATGCATCCTTCCCTGTAACTAGCCTGTAGACAGAGAAGCCTGTTAGCAACAGGGGTAGAATGATGTCAGATGTACCAAATCTAATCTATTTTTTTTTTAATTTTTAAATTTTTTTTTCACATAACTTCAGCTGATAAGTTTGTCACCCCTCTCACTTTTTTTGAAATATAGTGTAAAGTTGTTAGGCCCATGGAAATGACAGGTAGTGATCTAATGATCCAGTCATATTACTAGCCTCATTTCAACAGACAGCACCATATGCATAGATTTTTACTTTTCATTTTGTACTTCCTATCTGTCCATCACTGAAACATGCAAACAAAAGTATTGAGTGAAATCCAGCAGCCCTCATGCAACCTAAGCAATCTGTATGTATGTATGTATGTATGTATGTATGTATGTATGTATGTATGTATATGTATATATGTATGTATATGTATATATGTATGTATATGTATATATGTATGTATATGTATATGTATGTATATGTATATGTATATATGTATGTATATGTAGATATGTATGTATATGTATATATGTATGTATATGTATATATGTATGTATATATATGTATATATGTATGTATATATATGTATATATATGTATATATGTATGTATGTATATGTATATATGTATGTATGTATATGTATATATGTATGTATATGTATATATGTATGTATGTATATATGTATGTATATGTATATATGTATGTATATGTATATATGTATGTATATGTATATATGTATGTATATGTATATGTATATGTGTGTATGTATATAGATATATGTATATATATATATATATATATATATATATATATATATATATATATATATATATGTGAAAATGACTAGCCACAATGAGAATTGAACATAAGCGTATTTTCAATTACGCTTATTTTCAGTTCTCATTGTGGCTAGTTTCATTTTCATTTTTGTGTTCACGTGATTGTGTTTGTGCTTGTGTTCATATATATGTGTGTATATATATATATGTGTGTATATGTATATGTGTTCATGTATATGTGTGTGTGTGTTTGTGTTTGTGTTTGTGTAATGAAATAAAAGTCCTTGAATTTCTTTGCAGGGATTTAAAGATATTGTTTTGCATCAAATTAATTTGGTTATGTATATTGTTATTTGAATTTCACGCCATATTTTCCTGTGTCGAGGCATTTTACTGTAGAATGTGCACATTAGCAATAGGTCAGACACGCAGAGACGTAAAGGAATCCATAAAAGTAACTGGGGTGTTATTTCTAAAGAACTAGACAAGGTCATGTGGAATATAGGGCGTAGCTACCGCTTTTCTCACAGATTCCCTTGTTTCTCTTTTGTTAGGGAATGGTTGTTCAATTCAAGTTGATAGTCTGTTTGAATTGTATTTGTTGTAACAAATGTAGGAAAGGTATGAATGAGAATGAATAAAATTGTATTGTAAAGATTATTCATTCTCATTCATGTGTGTATTTCTGATGAAGATATAATCAAAACCGGTCTAAAATATCTGTGTTGCAATTTTGTGACACTATGATAAAGTTCAATCTACTACTATTGGCTTTTTAACATCAGAAATATAAATATGGAAACTATTATAGATTCTCCCTGAAAAATCTGTTTTAATTTCAGCAAGATGAGCAGTTCAGAAGAGGTGTCGTGGATTGCTTGGTTCTGTGGCCTTCGAGGAAATGAATTTTTCTGTGAGGTAAGAAGTTTTTCAGGATTATTTTCATTTAATGATTTAAAAAGCAAAATTGAACTAGTAATATTCCCCTTTTTCCTTGTTTAATGTAAATTCTAAATTCTGTTTTCAGGTAGATGAAGATTACATACAGGACAAGTTTAACCTCACAGGCCTAAATGAACAGGTACCACACTATCGCCAGGCACTCGACATGATTTTAGATCTTGAACCAGGTAGGCCACTAGAGGGAAACTCTGACTTTTGAAGTTAACTAAGATTAAAAGGTTAATTGCATAGTGCAATAATTTGTCTTGAGGGATTCCTAACAATGATACACAAATATAGCAATGTTTCTCTCCTCTCCCCCCTCCCCTCCCCTCTCTTCACTTCTCCTCCTGTCTCCCCTCCCTCTCTTCTCCTCTCCTGTCTCCCCTCCCTCTCTTCTCCTCCTCCTGTCTCCCCTCCCCTCTCTTCTCCCCTCTCCTCTCCCCTTCTCCCCTCTCCCTCTCCCCTCTCCCTCTCCCCTCCCCTCTCTTTCCCCCTTCCCCTTGTCTACCTTAACCCTAAGCTCGCCATCTACCATACTCTTTTAGGACCCAACATTTGGCCTCTTACACCCTCTCCCCTCCCATCCCTCTCCTTCCCCCTCCTCTCCTCCCTCTCCTCCCCCTCTCCTCCCCTCTCCTCCCCTCTCCACCCCTCCACCCTCTCCTCCCCTCCCTCCCTCTCCTCTCCTATCCTCTCCTCTCCTCTCTCATATATTTATATATGTATATATACATATATTCATATATACATATATGCATATATACATACACATATACATATACATATACACATATACACATATACATATACACATATACACATATACATATATACACATGTACAAATGTACGTACACACACACATACATATACTTATTCATATTTACGTATAGATGAATATATACATATATTTTTCTGAAGAGGAACTCATGAAGAATTTGAAATGTTGCAATTTTTAAAATTCCTTATTGTGGCTTATTTCATTTTCATTTTTGTATGCACTTTACTTTGTTTGTGCTTGTGTTCATATATATATATATATATATATATATATATATATATATATATATATATATATATATTATATATATATACATAATATAATATATATATATATATATATATATATATATATATACATATATATATATATATATATATATATATATATATATATATATATATATATATAATATATATATATATATATATATATATATATATATATATATATATACATATACATATACACACACATACATATACATATACACATACATATACACACATTGCAGTGTGAATGGATTTTTTCCCATAAATCTTATTGTAGTTTTCCTTTCGGCTCTTGTGTGACTTATGTCTTGATGGACAAAATTTTCTTTACCAACAGACGAGGAAGAAGAGATCCCTCACCAGAGCGACCTAATAGAACAGGCGGCAGAAATGCTATATGGCCTCATCCACGCTCGCTACATTTTAACCAATCGTGGCATAGCTCAAATGATAGAGAAGTATCAAGCTGGAGATTTTGGTCACTGTCCACGAGTCTATTGTGAAAATCAGGTATGTGTTTCTTCGTTGATGGCAAGCCCACGTTTTGATGAGGCTCAATGGTCACTTATATATATGTATATATATATTTTTTTCTTTCTTTGAAAGATACAATAATTTGTTCTGTAATTTGTCTTCATTGTAGTTTGTTGGTCAGTGAGTGAATACAGACCTATATGTTAGTGTTTGTTGAAATTGTCTGGCGAGTTTCCATTGTGCAAATGTTATTAGGTAATCCAATGGCGAAGGGAAAATGTTGTGTTCACTTTAGTATTGTTTTGTTAAGTGTTTCTGTACATAGATTGTTCTGCCAGTGATTAGCCACAGTGGAGTCAATTAGTAGATCTTGTGACCTCACCTTTCCTTGAGATAGCTTTTTTACTAATGCTATCAATATTGACACTGTTATTTTTGTTATAAACATTACAGTTACTATATTTTTGTTGATATTACTAACAACAGTATTAGATCCTAGAAAATATTATTGCAAATCAAGGAAAAGGGTAAACAGGTGAAACAGGTAGTTCTCAATTGGCTCATTTTTGAGTTAATACTAATGGAGCCATCTATATGTAAAAACACAAGTAGAACGACGTCTTTGGTGGGGTAATATGATTCTGTAAGCGATGTTTACTTGCCCTTGTTTTTGAAAGAACAACTTAGTGATATAGACCTATTTGCTTCTTTGTTTGTAACAAGAAAATATTTATATTCATGTTTTGTAATCATGAAGGGATTTCTTAAGACTTGTGAAATCAAAGGGTATAGATCTAAAGAAGTGGGTTGTGTATCACTATGGACTTGAAAATGTTAAGGGGAAAGTAGTAGAATGATAGAGATAAGATAAAGCCGTTATCACCCATTCCTTTTAGATGAGCACCCAGCTGATCCAGCCTGTGACATCATAGCTTGTTTTGGGAGCATTAACATATGATTAGATTATGAAAGTGTGAGAAAGGTAATTTTAAGACCTTATTTAAGGGAAAACAAATAATTTGAGTCCCAAGAGTCCCAAGAGTACATTATAAGATCTGATGTTTCATATTCATCATGTTTTGTCTTAGCCATTGTGATTTGTATTATAGAAATTGTAAGAGTTGAATGTTAATTAAGAATTTTGGGATTCTGCTTAGTTTATATAGATGAATGAAAAATTAATAAAGCCCTTTTTTGATAAGTGGATTAGTCCAGCAGCTTCGAGAAAAGAATTAGAGTAAAAATATTAAACACATTCTTACATGCACATGCACGCTGCCACTATACATCTATATGTACCTATATATATATATATGTTTATCTGTATGAATTACCTATTTATTTATCTTGTTTTCATATATCTTTAGTCATGGCAGTTTGATAATCAGTTTATTGCATGCTTATCTTCTACTTGGGATGAGTGAGTGCATGTTTATGATGCCACATTTTTAGCTAACAAAACCTTTATTAGGAACTTACATTGAATTTGCCTGTGAGGAAAATGAGTAATACAGATTCTTCTTAACCCATTGTATCTGGTTGTGTCACGACAATCACATGGCTGAAAATTTGCCCATTAGGTTACTGAAGTGGCTGCTTTGTTGAGTGCATGTAAATACTCATGTGTGGTGACAAAGATTCTATGCCTCCTCTTTGCAAAGTTATTATGCATAAGCCTTTTCAGCATTTTTGTCATTTCCCAGTGTCCATATTTATCATTTGATTTGGTTTAACCAAATGGTAATAGACTGTTTTCCTTGCACAGACTCCATATAATCTATGTAGTAAATATTACCATGCAAGAAGATTTTCTCTCTCTCTCTCTCTCTCTCTCTCTCTCTCTCTCTCTCTCTCTCTCTCTCTCTCTCTCTCTCTCTCTCTCTCTTCTTCTCTCTCTCTCTCTCTCTCCCTCTCCCTCCCCCTCCCTCCCTCCCTCCTCCCTCCCTCCCTCCCTCCCTCCCTCCCTCCCTCCCCTCCCTCCCTCCCTCCCTCCCTCCCTCCCTCTCCCCCCACCCCCCCCCCCCTGGAGCCAGCGGCCTTTCAGTCATGGCTTATGGCTATTACATTCCACTCATTTATCAATGGAAATAATGCAGAAGCCCCCTTCTAAATGCCAATTAAGTCTAATCACCCTCCAAGAGTTTTGTGCACTCATGGCGAGTCTTTTTCCATCATCCTAGCCTTTGCTCATGATGGCAAGGTCACATTACGCGGTCTAAGGCCATTTTGTCCTAGGACAGCATGTTTTGAACCCAATTTTTAAAATGTGATTGTCACGTCACCCGGATCAAAGGGGCTAAAGAATTACTTTCCAAACAATGAAATTTTTATTTTATTTAAATGAATTAGATATAGAAAGATTAACCCAATGCTGTCGGGTAAAAAAGTTTGGCAAGTGGCCATAATAACGGGATTGTTGGGGTGAATTGGCAGTTTCCCCTGTTTGCGCCCAGCTCGTTTGTTAGTTTGCGAGCGACATTTGTCACCTAAAAGTTTTTATTTTGCTATAATTTATAAAAGTATTATAATTTTGAAGGTTTACCTTCATTATAGGTTGTATTGCCTAAAATATTTACCATATAAATGAAGCCACTACTATTGGAGATAACAAACTCCGTCTGACGAGCCAGTGGCATGGGAATGGTCATAATACGATGCCATCCGTTTTTCGGTCCACATCAGCCATGGCATGTACATACATGCCACCTGGCGGCTAGTGGTTAATAACCCTGTCAGTACAACTTCCCCTCCCCCTCTTCGCGTTCCTCTCCCCCACATACCTCTCTCTTTTCTTTTCAATTTCCCACAATTTCACCTACACATTCTCTCCTTAACTCTCCTTCACCGTTCTCTCCCCTATTATCCCCTCCTCTCCATCCTCCTCCCTTTTCTTTCCCTAGAATGAAATGCATGCTTTTTTGTATTCCTTATTAGACTGTTCATAATGGCCGAGTTATCTGCATATTCAAAAGTACAGATTTACTAATTATTTTTCATGATATTCCCATTGTAAAAATAATATCCTAACAGAAGACTGTTATTTTGTTTATTTGTGGTTATTCTTTTTTTAAAGTGAATTCTCTGGTCCCTATTTTAATTAATTACTCGTCGTAGTGTTTGGGGTATGTGTTTGTGTCATTTGTCTAATATATAACAAGCACTACTTAGCTGCAATTTTCAATGTCTTTTTTGTAAATTATGATTTTTCAGTCCTAATATAATTTTGATGGTTATTTTCTTAATATTTACTTTGTAGTTCAATTATGTAATGATAATTTCCATTTCAGTTTTGTTTATTTATTTTTGCTCTAAGAATCAACACAAGGATGAGTGATTCTATTAATGGGTGTACTCCTATGTTCAGTATTTACATAATTTTGTTGCAGGCAGACAGTCTTCAAGTTTTGTTTTCTGCCCCCCAGCCAATGCTGCCCATTGGTCTAAGTGATGTCCCAGGAGAGGCCATGGTGAAGCTGTACTGTCCAAAATGCTGTCTGTGACGTCTACACCCCAAAGTCTTCTCGCCACCACCACATAGACGGAGCTTACTTCGGTACTGGCTTCCCTCACATGCTCTTCATGGTCCATCCAGAATACCGGCCCAAGCGGCCCACCAACCAATTTGTACCAAGGCTTTATGGCTTCAAGATTCACCCAATGGCATACCAAATTCAGCAGCAGTCAGCTGCTAGCTTCAAGGCTCCTATGCGTGCAGTCAACTATAATAATGGAAAGCGTTAGGATTAGTTAGAAATTGTTTCATATATTTTTTTTATTCTATTGATGTAATTCATGTGATTATGATTAAGCTCATTAATTGCAATATTCCTTATTTTTGAAAAGAATTAAAACTTTTTATTTATATTTTTTTCTCCTTCCTGTCCCCTTCTGTGGCTTAGTTTTTATGTATTCCTGTTAAAATCATCAGACTTGTGTCAAAGAAGTGAGAAAAAAGTGTTAGTGAGCTGCAAACAGACGGTGCAAAAAAAAAGTATTTAAAAGATACCTAAAAAGTTAAAAAAACAAAAACAAAAAAAGTGCCAACTGTGACATCTCTCTGACATAGGCTTGAATGCAGTAAAGCCAGTCCGGCAGTTTGGATTAAGTTGTGTCCATGTCCTGCTTGTGCTCATTCATCAAGGGCTTTTGAGAGGTCCCTGCATGGCAAGTTGACTGCACACATTCCGGAAGAACCCACTCATACCTCACTGCTTGTTTACCTCTGGAGCCATGGAGTGATCTCTCCCTGCAGAAAAGCTAGCTAGAGTGAAGGAAATTACTCTGTGAATACCATTTTTTTTTTCCTTTTTGGTTAGTGTGTGTAAATGGTACTCCAAAATACCAGAGAAAGTTTTGTTTTGAATCTTTGGAAAAATCTTATATAATAAAATGTAAATATATACCACACCTCCATCTATTAGTGTACTGTATTTCCTTTATCCCATATTTTTACTTAATGTACATTTAATGAAAGAGAAAAATATAATACTGATCTTCAACTTTTGTCAGAAGATAATTATTAAGACCATGGATTTTTCACATTGCTAGTCTTCAGTACACCTCTGCATGCATGATTTTGATATTAGTGTCCATAAGTGTTCTTAAAAACTATTTACATATTTTATTAATTGCAGCTTGTACTATGGTTGAAAATCACTTGCAACTGTTTTCACTGTTTGCAATGTATTTTTATGCTTATCTTTCCTGATATTTATACTTGCTGATCTGAAATGCTGAAAAGTGTCCTGTTGTAATTATGAAAAGAACCAATAATAATCAAATTAAATATGAAATCATTACGATGTTAGTAATATTATTATTATTGTTATTATTGATTAATTCATGTACAAAGGTAAAGGAAACTTACTTTTTCACAATCACTGAATTATGAAAATAGATATCGCATGTTTTATGGAAACAGATTTTTTACTTAAGAGAAGCCATGGAAATGTCTGCCACTGGATAAAAATTGTAGGTCAGTAGTCACTTTCCCTTAACATAAGCCAATCGTAAGTTTAAGAATATATACTCGATTGTATATGGATGTAAAAATAATAGTAATAGAGCAAGCATGGAAATGAAAACAACTATGATACTACCAGTTGCTTAGGTACTTACACTTGATATGCCAATGAATACCATATAACAGCAGTAGTTCTAAGTAAAGTGTTGGTTATCAAAATGTATGAACAAAACTTCATTTTGGACACAGTTATGCTAATTGGCAAATTATATTATTCTGATTTCAAAACATTTATGCTGGAAACTAAGGTAAGGTTCCACAGTTAAGCATTGTCTATGAACATAGTTTTATTAAAATTGCTTGCTGTCCATCTCCAAACCAGTTGGATATTAAAGAATTTATGCTATTTTGTTTTCCGAGAAATTCAAAGGAATGTTTTACTCAAGAATTTTATAAAGTTGAAAATTAACAAAAATATTTATACATATATATATATATATATATATATATATATATATATATATATATATATATATATATATATATATATATATATATATATATATATATATATAGATTTTTTTTTTTTTTTTTTTTTTTTTTTTTTTTTGTATATATATCCCCCCCAATCCCTTGCCCGTTGTTGTTGTCGGGGGGCTTAGGAGACGAAGACTGAGACCCAATACAGGGATCTCCCCTGCCTAGGGCCTCAGCCCTCGACTCAACTAATTTAGCATGGTCTTTTTTCTCTCCAGCTTTTGTTTCCATCTCTTCTCCATCCCCTTCTGCTATCTACTTCCTAAGGTGTGAGAGCCGTGCTGAGAGGATGAAAGGCTGACCTAGTGCCAGTCCTGAACGGCCTGCGGGAACCATGGGCACGGTACTCCTGACTAATCTAGCCCTTACCTTCAGTAGCGAAAGGAGGTGGACCGATTAGGCCTATTTACATAATCCAGGTTCCCCATGACCAGTAGTGAAAATGTAATCCCATTATTAGAGGCTATGAGGCTAGCCCCTTTATCAAATAGCCCCAACCCAGGCTCTCCTTTGACCACGGCTCCGAACACTGAAACTACTGCCCACTCCTCAATGCCTACTAGTGCATTACCCACCCAAGCAGAGAATCAATCTCCAGAAGACATTCCTACCCACCCAACTTCCTCAAATTCAACTCCACCCCTGCAACCTTCATCAAACAACCAATCCCCCCTTATTACTACCTTGCAACCTTATTCTCCATCATTCCGTAATACTCCCTCTTCCACACGTCCCCGACCATCCACACTACCAACCCTACAGATATCTTAAATACTCTGTTCCCCCCCAATCCCTTGCCCGTTGTTGTCGTGGGGGGGCTTAGGAGACGAGGACTGAGACCCAATACAGGGATCTCCCCTGCCTAGGGCCCCAGCCCTCGACTCAACTAATTTTGCATGGTCTTTTTTTCTCCAGCTTTTGTTTCCGTCTCTTCTCCATCCCCTGCTATCTACTTCCTAAGGTGTGAGAGCCGTGCTGAGAGGATGAAAGGCTGACCTAGTGCCAGTCCTGAACGGCCAGCGGGAACTATGGGCACGGTACTCCTGACTAATCTAGCCCTTACCTTCAGTAGTGAAAGGAGGTGGACCGAATAGGCCTATTTACATAATCCAGGTTCCCCATGACCAGTAATGAGAATGTAATCCCTTTATTAGAGGCTATGAGGCTAGCCCCTTTATCAAATAGCCCCAACCCAGGCTCTCCTTTGACCACGGCTCCGAACACTGAAACTACTGCCCACTCCTCAATGCCTACTAGTGCATTACCCACCCAAGCAGAGAATCAATCTCCAGAAGACATTCCTACCCACCCAACTTCCTCAAATTCAACTCCACCCCTGCAACCTTCATCAAACAACCAATCCTCCTTATTACTACCTTGCAACCTTATTCTCCATCATTCCGTAATACTCCCTCTTCCACACGTCCCCGACTATCCACCACCACCAACCCTACAGATATCTTTAAATACTCTGTTTAGCCCAGCTAAATGGGACCGATTTTTCGTGATCCCTGCTACAGCTCCTTACTCAGGCAACACTCTTCTCTTTCAACAATGCCTCCAAAAACAAGTAGGTAGAGTCCCTTTCTATACCAGACGCGATCGCTCCCGTCTGGTAACAGTCAGATCAGAAACTGAATCTATAGCACTGTCAAATTTAACTGATCATTCTGGCAACCCCATTCCTGCAGAACCTCATGCAACCCTTAATACCTGTACCGGAACTGTCTCTCTCTCCCCAGCAAACTGCCCAGTCGATACCAAAGATTGGTCAGACTGTGGAGAAGACTTATTAGGATGCCTCAAAGACCAAGATGTGAAATCAGTACATTGCTACACCATTCCTCCTAAAGGTCAACGAAAGAATCCGACCAATATTGCCAAAATTACCTTCTGTACACATGACCTTCCCTTACGTATCTACATTGGTGGACAATCCCTCCCTGTTCGACCATACCAACCCCCTCCACGTCAATGTCAAAACTGTTGGCGCTTTGGACATCCTGCCAAACATTGCCGTTCCACAGACCGATGCCCCATATGTGCCCAACCTGGTCATAATCGATCAAACTGCTCAGCACAAACACGAACATGTGCTAACTGCGGCGGCCCCCATAATGTATTTTATAGAGGCTGTCCCACTTACAAATTTGAATCTGAGGTAGCAACTCTCAGATACAAAAATGGTCTCACTTTACGTGAAGCCAGACAGGAAGCACGTCGACAAGGTTTCTCTCATACTCCATATTCTAGCAACATCGTTCGCTCAGCCCTTCCCCCTCCACCCAAAATGTCCCCATTTCCACTTCTACATTCTACATCCCTCAGACCAATTCCTTTGCCACTCTAAACCCAGACACCCCAATCTCAACCACAGCTCCTATCTCAACTACAGCCCCAACACCAACCCTCTCCCTCCCCGCACTACCCGCAGTAGACAGACTAAACGTTCTAACCCTTCTTCCCCTACAGCACAATCACCTCCACCTACCTATACCTTTGTTCCTGAGACACCAGTCTCCTCTTCCCCCCCTCATAAGAAAACCTTTATTCCACAAAACTCTCCAACCAATTCCATTGCAGAAACAATTACCTTCTCACAAAACTCTCCAACAAACTCCACTGCAGAAACAATGGATGACATTCAAAGCTATATGCTTGAGACACAAAATCCCATAACTCATGCTCCTTCCACACTTGAAGTGGTTGCCGATATTCATAACCCTCCTACTAATATTCCCCCTACACCCCTTCCTCCTACTCCCTCCCAACACAACCTAACCCCCTCAATCCCAACCACCACTGATATCCATCCTCCCAATACCCATCCTTGATATGCATCCCCCTCTTACTCACAACACCCCTACACCCTTTCCTCCTAATCCCTCCCAAGACAACACATCCCCTTCAACTCCAACTATCCATCCTTCTGATATTCATCCTCCTAACACTAACTCCCCACACATCTACTCCCTCCCAACACAACCCACCCCCTTCAACCCCAACTATAGGCACATTCTCCCTCCCTCCATCCCCTCTATCCTTTGCACTCCCTCCAGGATACACACGAGAATCACTCATGGCACAACAATGCCCTTCTCCAGACTCCCTACCTCCTAATATCCCTCCTTTACACCCCCTAGCTCCTTCCCCTTCAAATTCCCCAACACGTAAATGTGTTATCATTCATAAATCAACTAGGATATAGCTCTCCTACATTGGAATATTCGCGGTTTCCGCTCTCATAGATCAGACCTACGTCATATCCTTGCTTCTTATAATCCATCTATTATCTGCCTCCAAGAGACTTTCCTCACACACCCTCCTATTCCAATTCCTAATTACCATTTTATCTCTTCCCCACACTCCCTTTATGTCTCGTCTATACTTATCCATCATAAAACACCTTATGTCATACCTCCCATACAAACTTCTGTCCCGTGCACAGCTATTCCTCTGTGTAACATCCCTATTTCAGTCCCACACATTCTCTTGTCCAGTCCACGTTTTAATACAGCACGTACCTCTGCTTTTCCACACCTATCCTCCCTTCACCGACCTCCCAACATATCAGACATCCTTACAGAATCTCACAGTTTCTGCCTCGACAACCTGTTCTCCTTCCTCAGACACATAAATATCCTTCACTTGATCTAACTCCCTTACCTAAACCACCATAATCTTTTCCCTCATCCTCAACCTCTCAACAATATTCTAGATAGTTGACACATTACAACTGTCACCTGACATCCCTCTTTACTATACTTTCCTATAGTGCTATATGACCTTAGATGTCTAGCACATTTATCTTAACCATTAACCATTAACCATTAAATACTCTGTTTAGCCCAGCTAAATGGGACCGTTTTTTCGTGATTCCTGCTACAGCTCCTTATTCAGGCAACACTCTTCTCTTTCAACAATGCCTCCAAAAACAAGTAGGTAGAGTCCCTTTCTATACCAGACGCGATCGCTCCCGTCTGGTAACAGTCAGATCAGAAACAATCTATAGCACTGTCAAATTTAACTGATCATTCTGGCAACCCCATTCCTGCAGAACCTCATCCAACCCTTAATACCTGTACCGGAACTGTCTCTCTCTCCCCAGCAAACTGCCCAGTCGATACCAAAGATTGGTCAGACTGTGGAGAAGACTTATTAGGATGCCTCAAAGACCAAGATGTGAAATCAGTACATTGCTACACCATTCCTCCTAAAGGTCAACGAAAGAATCCGACCAATATTGCCAAAATTACCTTCCGTACACATGACCTTCCCTTACGTATCTACATTGGTGGACAATCCCTCCCTGTTCGACCATACCAACCCCCTCCCCGTCAATGTCAAAACTGTTGGCGCTTTGGACATCCTGCCAAACATTGCCGTTCCACAGACCGATGCCCCATATGTGCCCAACCTGGTCATAATCGATCAAACTGCTCAGCACAAACACGAACATGTGCTAATTGCGGCGGCCCCCATAATGTATTTTATAGAGGCTGTCCCACTTACAAATTTGAATCTGAAGTAGCAACTCTCAGATACAAAAATGGTCTCACTTTACGTGAAGCCAGACAGGAAGCACGTCGACAAGGTTTCTCTCATATTCTAGCAACATCGTTCGCTCAGCCCTTCCCCCTCCACCCAAAAATGTCCCCATTTCCACTTCTACATTCTACATCCCTCAGACCAATTCCTTTGCCACTCTAAACCCAGACACCCCAATCTCAACCACAGCTCCTATCTCAACTACAGCCCCAACACCACCCCTCTCCCTCCCCGCACTACCCGCAGTAGACAGACTAAACGTTCTAACCCTTCTTCCCCTACAGCACAATCACCATCCTACCTATACCTTTGTTCCTGAGACACCAGTCTCCTCTTCCCCCCCTCATAAGAAAACCTTTATTCCACAAAACTCTCCAACCAATTCCATTGCAGAAACAATTACCTTCTCACAAAACCTCCAACAAACTCCACTGCAGAAACAATGGATGACATTCAAAGCTATATGCTTGAGACACAAAATCCCATAACTCATGCTCCTTCCACACTTGAAGTGGTTGCCGATATTCATACCCCTCCTACTAATATTCCCCCTACACCCCTTCCTCCTACTCCCTCCAACACAATCTAACCCCCTCAATCCCAACCACCACTGATATCCATCCTCCCAATACCCATCCTCCTGATATGCATCCCCCTCTTACTCACAGCACCCCTACACCCTTTCCTCCTAATCCCTCCAAGACAACACATCCCCTTCAACTCCAACTATCCATCCTTCTGATATTCATCCTCCTAACACTAATACTCCCCACACATCTACTCCCTCCCAACACAACCCACCCCCTTCAACCCCAACTATAGGCACATTCTCCCTCCCTCCATCCCCTCTATCCTTTGCACTCCCTCCAGGATACACACGAGAATCACTCATGGCACAACAATGCCCTTCTCCAGACTCCCTACCTCCTAATATCCCTCCTTTACACCCCCTAGCTCCTTCCCCTTCAAATTCCCCAACACGTAAATGTGTTATCATTCATAAATCAACTAGGTATAGCTCTCCTACATTGGAATATTCGCGGTTTCCGCTCTCATAGATCAGACCTACGTCATATCCTTGCTTCTTATAATCCATCTATTATCTGCCTCCAAGAGACTTTCCTCACACACCCTCCTATTCCAATTCCTAATTACCATTTTATCTCTTCCCCACACTCCCTTTATGTCTCGTCTATACTTATCCATCATAAAACACCTTATGTCATACCTCCCATACAAACTTCTGTCCCGTGCACAGCTATTTCTCTGTGTAACATCCCTATTTCAGTCCACACATTCTCTTGTCCAGTCCACGTTTTAATACAGCACGTACCTCTGCTTTTTCCAACACCTATCCTCCTTCACCGACCTCCCAACATATCAGACATCCTTACAGAATCTCACAGTTTCTGCCTCGACAACCTGTTCTCCTTCCTCAGACACATAAATATCCTTCACTTGATCTAACTCCCTTACCTAAACCACCATAATCTTTTCCCTCATCCTCAACCTCTCAACAATATTCTAGATAGTTGACACATTACAACTGTCACCTGACATCCCTCTTTACTATACTTTCCTATAGTGCTATATGACCTTAGATGTCTAGCACATTTATCTTAACCATTAACCATTAACCATTTAAATACTCTGTTTAGCCCAGCTAAATGGGACCGATTTTTCGTGATCCCTGCTACAGCTCCTTACTCAGGCAACACTCTTCTCTTTCAACAATGCCTCCAAAAACAAGTAGGTAGAGTCCCTTTCTATACCAGACGCGATCGCTCCCGTCTGGTAACAGTCAGATCAGAAACTGAATCTATAGCACTGTCAAATTTAACTGATCATTCTGGCAACCCCATTCCTGCAGAACCTCATCCAACCCTTAATACCTGTACCGGAACTGTCTCTCTCTCCCCAGCAAACTGCCCAGTCGATACCAAAGATTGGTCAGACTGTGGAGAAGACTTATTAGGATGCCTCAAAGACCAAGATGTGAAATCAGTACATTGCTACACCATTCCTCCTAAAGGTCAACGAAAGAATCCGACCAATATTGCCAAAATTACCTTCCGTACACATGACCTTCCCTTACGTATCTACATTGGTGGACAATCCCTCCCTGTTCGACCATACCAACCCCCTCCCGTCAATGTCAAAACTGTTGGCGCTTTGGACATCCTGCCAAACATTGCCGTTCCACAGACCGATGCCCCATATGTGCCCAACCTGGTCATAATCGATCAAACTGCTCAGCACAAACACGAACATGTGCTAACTGCGGCGGCCCCCATAATGTATTTTATAGAGGCTGTCCCACTTACAAATTTGAATCTGAGGTAGCAACTCTCAGATACAAAAATGGTCTCACTTTACGTGAAGCCAGACAGGAAGCACGTCGACAAGGTTTCTCTCATACTCCATATTCTAGCAACATCGTTCGCTCAGCCCTTCCCCCTCCACCCAAAAATGTCCCCATTTCCACTTCTACATTCTACATCCCTCAGACCAATTCCTTTGCCACTCTAAACCCAGACACCCCAATCTCAACCACAGCTCCTATCTCAACTACAGCCCCAACACCAACCCCTCTCCCTCCCCGCACTACCCGCAGTAGACAGACTAAACGTTCTAACCCTTCTTCCCCTACAGCACAATCACCTCCACCTACCTATACCTTTGTTCCTGAGACACCAGTCTCCTCTTCCCCCCCTCATAAGAAAACCTTTATTCCACAAAACTCTCCAACCAATTCCATTGCAGAAACAATTACCTTCTCACAAAACTCTCCAACAAACTCCACTGCAGAAACAATGGATGACATTCAAAGCTATATGCTTGAGACACAAAATCCCATAACTCATGCTCCTTCCACACTTGAAGTGGTTGCCGATATTCATACCCTCCTACTAATATTCCCCCTACACCCCTTCCTCCTACTCCCTCCAACACAACCTAACCCCCTCAATCCCAACCACCACTGATATCCATCCTCCCAATACCCATCCTCCTGATATGCATCCCCCTCTTACTCACAGCACCCCTACACCCTTTCCTCCTAATCCCTCCCAAGACAACACATCCCCTTCAACTCCAACTATCCATCCTTCTGATATTCATCCTCCTAACACTAATACTCCCCACACATCTACTCCCTCCCAACACAACCCACCCCCTTCAACCCCAACTATAGGCACATTCTCCCTCCCTCCATCCCCTCTATCCTTTGCACTCCCTCCAGGATACACACGAGAATCACTCATGGCACAACAATGCCCTTCTCCAGACTCCCTACCTCCTAATATCCCTCCTTTACACCCCCTAGCTCCTTCCCCTTCAAATTCCCCAACACGTAAATGTGTTATCATTCATAAATCAACTAGGATATAGCTCTCCTACATTGGAATATTCGCGGTTTCCGCTCTCATAGATCAGACCTACGTCATATCCTTGCTTCTTATAATCCATCTATTATCTGCCTCCAAGAGACTTTCCTCACACACCCTCCTATTCCAATTCCTAATTACCATTTTATCTCTTCCCCACACTCCCTTTATGTCTCGTCTATACTTATCCATCATAAAACACCTTATGTCATACCTCCCATACAAACTTCTGTCCCGTGCACAGCTATTCGCATCTTTCTTCGCCGCTGGATCACAGTGATTTCAGTCTACTTCTCCCCATCCCATCCCATTGACTTTACTGCCTTTGAGACTCTAATTTCCCAACTCCAACCACCTTTCCTCATAGTTGGTGATTTCAACTGCCGCCACACTCTGTGGGGTGACTCTACCACCAACTCCCGAGGCCGATCTCTAGAACGCTTCCTCTTCACAAATAACCTAATTATTCTTAATTCAGATCGCCCCACACACTTTGACATGCGCACACAATCCTTTTCATGCCTTGACCTCTCTCTATGCTCTCCTACTTTACATCTAGATTTCCATTGGTCAGTTCTAGACCACTTCCCCTATAGTGACCACTTCCCAATACTCCTTTCTCCTACTTCATATGTACCACTTCCTAATCCTCCACGCTGGTGCTTTGATAGAGCTGACTGGCATACTTTCACTTCACTCTCTACTATACCTATCCCTCCACCCCCCTTACCGTCCATTTCAGATATGCTACATTGTTTTACAACCGATCCTAAGAGCTGCCTATACAGCCATTCCTCGAACTTCAAGACCCTATACTTCTAAATGTGTTCCATGGTGGAATTCTGATTGCTCCAAAGCGCTCCGCTTAAAACGAGCAGCCTGGAACAGCTATCGCTACAAACGAGGCACCCCTCACCAGCTATCAGCCCTTATTTCCTTTAAAAGAGCATCTGCCCATCTTCGCCGTACAATTAAAACAGCAAAACAAATAGCTGGCAAAATTATGTTTCCTCAATTACATCTTCTACATCTATTTCAGCTGTTTGGCGACGGATCCATAAACTATCAGGCAAACATCCCCCCATCCTGCACCCGTCCTCCATATTCGAGATATTCTCATCTCTGAGCCTGTCGAAGTAGCTAATGAACTGGGCAACTATTTCAGCCAGGTCAGTAGTGGCTCTCACCTTTCCCCACACTTTTCTTCCATTAAAACCATCAAGGAACGCACCCCTATTACCTTCACCCTATCCTCTGATGAGTCCTATAATGCCCTTTTTTTCTTCTGAACTCAACGCTGCATTACAGTCGTGCCGCAACACTCATGAAGGCCCTGATGGTATTCACTATCGTATGCTCCGACACCTCCCATCTTCCTCTCTATCCTTCCTTTTAACTATTTTCAACCACATATGGACGTCAGGAAATTTTCCTTCTCATTGGCGAGATGCTCTCATCCTACCTTTCTTAAAACCCAATAAATCAGGTACCCTACCCCAAGATTACCGCCCCATAGCTCTAACTAGCTGCTTGTGCAAACTACTAGAACGAATGGTTAACTTCCGTTTAATGTGGTACCTAGAATCTCCTTCTTTTCCCCTTCCCAGTTTGGTTTCCGACGTGCCCGAAGTACAGCAGACCCACTTGCCCATTTCGAGACATACATTACATCGGCATTTGCACGCCATGAATCCGTATTAGCCATATTCTTTGATCTAGAAAAAGCATATGACACCACATGGCGATACCATATCCTCCAACAATTGTCCTCCCTAGGTTTACGTGGAAACATGGGTTTTTCATTAAATTCCTTTCTAAACGTACTTTCCAGGTCAAGATTGCCTCTTCCACTTCATCATCCTTTCCTCAATTCGAAGGGTCCCACAAGGAAGTGTGCTTAGTACCACTTTATTCCTTCTTGCTGTAAATGACATAGTCTCAGTCCTACCACCAGGAGCCAGAGCATCACTATATGTTGATGACTTAACCATCTATGCATCTGGCACATCCATACCAGATCTCTGTCAATTCCTTCAGTCTGCAATAACATCAGTAACTTCTTGGGCCACCAACCATGGCTTTCGCTTCTCTACCTCTAAATCTTTCCCCATCCTTTTCTCTCGCTTACGTACGGTCCCCAAACCCCCACTCTTCTTATATAATGCTCCACTCCAATACCGGTCTTCTGGCAAATTCCTAGGCGTTATATTTGATTCCAAATTGTCCTGGCGAGACCATATCTTGTACATCAAAGAAAAAGCTCAACGTCGCCTCCGAATCTTACAAACGCTTTCACATATCTCCTGGGGCTCAGATCGCAAAACTCTCCTCCATCTTCATGTTACTTTGATTCTCTCCACTCTAGATTATGGATGCCATATCTACTCCTCTGCCTCAACCTCTTCTTCTTGCTCACCTTGATACAATCCACCACAGCGGTCTCCGCTTAGCCTAGGCGCCTTCTGCTCCTCTCCAGTTGAGAGCCTATATACTGAATCAGGCATGCCGTCCCTCTCTCGACGTCGAGCCATTCTCTCTCTCCGATGCTATGCTCGATTTCACCAATTTTCCCTTACCAAACTATTCCACAATCCTTACTTCATACCTTTACCTCTTCTCCACATTTACCAACTCCTCTCCCCGTACGCATGGATACCCTCCTCTCCCATTCCCCCTTCCCTCATCTCCGACCTCTCCCACTGTCTGTCCATTCCATTCCTCCATGGCTTATACCTAACCCCTGTATTTGCTCCTCAGTTTTCCCTGACCCACCAAAGTCAGATATTTCCCCCTCTATCCTTCTCACTCATTTCCTTGACCATGTCTCCATTCATCCTCCAGCATTCATGTTTACACTGACGGTTCCAAATCCCATCTCAGGAGCTGGATTCGCAGTAACATTCCCAAATTGCACTTTCAAATACACCCTCCCTCCTGAATCTAGTGTCCTTACTACAGAACTATATGCACTCCTTTTGCCTTAGACGCATATACTCATCCACCTCTTCCTCTTTTACTATTTTTACTGACTCCCGTAACTCTTTAACCCTCATAAAGTCTATGCACTCGACAATCCCCTTGTCTGTAAAGATCCAGAACTGGTTGTTCTATCTATCCACACGTCACAAATCTGTCAGATTTGCTGGGTACCCAGCCATGTTGGAATCCCTGGCAATGAACCGGCAGATACTCTTGCACGCTATGCCGCAATGTCCACATCACCTCAACTACGCTTCTCACATATTCCAGCTACGGATTATTACCCCCACTTTAAAACCTTCTTGATACCGATGGCAATCTTTTTGGTCAAGACTCCACAACAATAAATTACATACCGCAAAACCATCAATCTCCTCTTGGTCAGCTCCATTTCACAAAAAAAACAGACGTTGGAGACGGCCCTCGCACGATTACGTATTGGCCACACTCGCCTAACAATGCCTATCTGATGTCACGCTCAGACCCGCCCCTATGTCCTCTATGTAACATCCCTCTTTCAGTCCCACACATTCTCTTGTCCTGTACACGCTTTAATACAGCAAGTACCTCTGCTTTTCCACACTTATTCTCCCTTCACCGACCTCCCAACATATCAGACATCCTTACAGAATCCCACAGCTTCTGCCTCGACAACCTGTTCTCCTTCCTCAGACGCATAAATATCCTTCACTTGATCTAACTCCCTTACCTAAACACCATAATCTTTTCCCTCATCTTCAACCTTTCAACACTATTCGAGATAGTTGACACATTGCAACTATCACCTGACATCCCCCTTTACTATACCTTCCTACAGTGCTATATGACCTTAGATGTATAGCACATTTATCTTAACCATTAACCTCTACCCACACAAACCTTCTTCATCAATCATCTCTCCTTCCCTTATTATTGCCCCCCTCAACAATACTCCCTCTTCCACACGTCTCTGTCCTTCTCCCACCCCCATCCCTACAAATATCGTAAATACTCTAGCCCTGCACCTTAGCCCCTGTTCAGACGAGCGACTTTAGTGGCGCGACTGCTAGAAGCACGACTGCCAGGTCAATGGAAGTGAATAGGAGCACACACACGTAGTGGCTTGTGGCTGACCTGTGCCCGACTGCTCAGCCACTCGAGGTACAGTGTTGCTATGCGGTCACACACATACGGCAATAGCCACTGTGTTTTTATGGTGATGGCTCGCCTCATTGACTGGAGTGGGTGGGAATCGGCCAATGAGAGAACATCACGTGGAGCGAGGCAAACAGACAGGCGACAGTAGAATCCGCTTCCCCAGCCAAGGGTGGGGAGAGACGAGTCGGGCCACTGTAAGCGCGGTGTGTGAACATTCACTCATTAGTCGCACTTCTAGCAGTCGGGCCTCTAAAATTGCTCGTCTGAACAGGCCCTTACTCAGGCAACACTCTTCTCTTTCAACAGTGTCTCCAAAAGCAAGTGGGCAGAGTCCCCTTCCGTGCCCGACCCGATCGTGCCCGTCTCGTTACATTTACATCTGAAACTGAAGCTAAAGCATTATCAAATCTAACTGATTTCTCCGGCAACCCCATTCCTGCAGAACCTCATCCAACTCTTAATACGTGTACCAGAACTGCGTCTATCTCCCCAGCAAGCTGCCCTGTGGATATCGATTGGTCAGATTGTAGAGAGTACTTACTCGGCTGCCTCAAAGACCGTGATTGATATTCAATACAGTGCTACTCCATTTCCTCCTAGAGGTCATCGAAAGAAACCCACCAACATTGCCAAAATTACTTTCCGGATCTACATTGGAGGACAATCCCTCCCTGTTCGACCATAACAACCTCCTCCCCGTCAATGTCAAATCTGTAGGCGTTTTAGACATCTTGCCAAACACTGCCGTTTCACAGACTGATGCCCCATATGTGTCCAACTTGGACATAACCGATCCAACTGCTCTGCACAATCACGCACATGTGCAAACTGCTGCGGCCCCTATAATGTATTTTAGAGAAGCTGTCCCTCCTACAAGTTTGAGTCTGAGGTTGCAACTCTTAGATAGAGACTTGGTCTCACTCTGCGTGAAGCCAGACAGGAAGCACGTCGACAAGGTTTCTCTCATACTCCCTACTCCAGTAATGTCGCTCGCTCTGCCCCTCCTCCTCCCCCTCCCTCCCAAGACGTTCCTACACCCTCCCTATACTTATCCCTCCTACATCTTACCCCAACTTCTACCTCCTACCTTACCAAGTCAAATTCATTTGCCACTCTAAATCCAGACCCTCCAATCTCTACTGCAGTGCTAACACCTTCCCTCTCCCTCCCGCACTACCCACAGCAGACTAAACATTCCACCCCTTCTTCTACCACACACTCACCTCCGCTTACCTTTGCCTCTACTCGCCAGACACCAAAATGACACCGAAAACACTCATCCACCCTCAAATTCCACAACTCCCGCTTCCCTCCACACTCAAAAGTGACTGATGATATACATTCTCCTCCTACTCACATTCCCCCTACACCCTTCCTACTCCTCCCAACACAGCCCACCCCCCCTCCAGCTCCAACTACACACACATTAACCATCTCTCCATCCTCTCTATCCCTTCCACTCCTTCCTGGATATACACGTGAATCCCTCATGTCACCGCTCTGCCCTTCCCCACATACTCCTCCTGATACTACACCCCCTCCAATTCCTTATCTCACCTCTAGCTCCTTCCCCTTCAAAATCTCCAACACGCACTGTAACGATTATCACTCGTAGATCAACTAAATCTTAGCTATCCTACAATGGAATAGTCGCAATTTCCGTTCTAACAGACCAGACCTTCGTCCTGTCCTTTCTTCTCCACACTCCTATCTCACGTTACGTTCTGTTGCGCCCCTGTGTAATGTCCCTCTTTCAGTTCCACGCATTCTATTGTCCTGTCCACGCATTTCCCCATCTATTCTCCCATCACCGACCTCCCAACCTACCAGACATCCTTACTGCATCCCACACTTTTTTCTTTGACAACCTGTTCTCCTTCCTCAGACGCATCCAATCCCCTTACCTAACCCCACCGTAACCCATTCACCCATCAACTACTTTACCCATCTTTAACCTTTTCAATATTACTCCAGATAGCTGACGCATAGGAACTAGCTACTAACTCAACCACCCTTCAACACCCTTTACTATACCTTCCTATAGTGCTACATGACAGATGTCTAGCATATTTATTTTGCTTTTAACCATAATCATATAGTATCATCATCATCATCATGGGGGCTGACGCCGACGGGGGCGCATAGCCGCATCCACCCTTCGCTTCCACCTACGAGGATCCCTCATGGCTAGACGCCAGGCAGGGACTCGGCCCATCTCTAGTTCTTCACGGCAGGTTTGGTCGATCTGCCCAAGCCATGACTTCCTCGGTCGTCCCACAGGCCTCCTCCACCCAGGGTTGTCTCGAATAGAGACGACCTGATGGGCAGGATCATCCTGAGGAAAGCGAGCCAGGTGGCCGTATAGCCTGAGTTGGCGATCACGGATTGTGCAGATAACAGGGCTTGTGCCAGTCTCACGGTGCAACCGTTGGTTGGACACATGGTCCCGCCAACAGTACCCCATGATCTGGCGCAAGGACCTATTGCAAAAGGCTTCAAGACGAGCCTCCAAGGCACAGGACAATGTCCAGGTTTCGCTACCGTATAGCAAAACTGGCATTATCAGGGCCTTGAAAACCCGAAGCTTGGTCCTTCTGCACAGGTACCGACATCTCCAAATACTCTTGTTGAGAGAGTTCATGACCCCTGCTGCCAGGCCAATCCGTCTGCTGACTTCATGGTCTGACAGCCCAGAGTTATGAACTACACTACCAAGGTATGTAAAGCTCTCTGTGACTTCAATGTCCTCGCCGCAAGCACGTACCGACTGAACAGGTTCTCCTATCAAGTCCCCAAATTCCTGGACCTTGGTCTTGGTCCAGGAGACCTCTAGACCCAGGGGCTTCGCTTCATTGCTAAATGCATCGAGAGCCGCCACTAGGGTTTCCAAAGACTCAGATAGAATGGCAACGTCATCAGCAAAGTCAAGGTCTGTAACCTTGATATTGCCCAGCGTTGCCCCACAATGACTTTGAACAGTAGCTCTGCCCAGTATCCAGTCCATGCAAGTGTTGAAAAGAGTTGGTGCAAGGACACAGCCTTGCCTCACTCCTGAACTAACAGGAAAGAAGCTCGACAGGCCCCCACCACACTTTACAGCACTTTCAGTACCAGTATACAGGCTTGCTATTAGTCCAATAATCCTTGTTGGTATTCCTCTCAGCCTCAGGATCTCCCAAAGTGACTCCCGATGCACCGTATCGAACGCCTTCTTGAGGTCGATGTAGGCTGCAAGCAGCCCACGCCCGAACTCACGACGGCGCTCTACAATGACTCGAAGCGCGAGGATACGGTCTATTGTGGACTTACCAGGAGTGAATCCGGATTGCTCCAGTCTCTGGTGCCTCAGTAGATGGTCTCTGATACGTCTCAGAAGGATGTGGGCGAGAACCTTGCCTGGTACACTGAGCAGTGTGATGCCTCGGTGATTGCTGCAGTCCCAACGGTCCCCCTTCCCCTTCCAGAGAGGGATGACCACACCCCTCAACAGGTCAGGAGGAACGGAACCGGACTGCCAGATGGCAGCCAGGACAGCATGTAACCCCCGTGCCATAGGTTCACCACCAGCCTTTAACAGTTCAGCTGGTATGCCGCAGATACCAGCTGCTTTACCACTCTTCAGCTTGGAAATCGCCCCCCTAACTTCAGTTAGGGAGGAGGGTCCTCACTGATAGGTGGATCGGCAGCGGGATCTCGACACTACCCGCATCCAAGTTAACTGTTGGTGGGTCAACCTGGTACAGCTGCTCAAAATACTCAGCCCAACGTCCCCGCACCGCAACAGGATCTGAAACGATCTGACCACTTACTGAGCGAACTGCTGTCACCTGTGAAGAGGGCTTGGAGTTCAGCTTTCTCAGGGCTTGGTATGCAGGACGAAGGTCATTTACTAAGAAATGGCCTTCTACCTCCTCTGCAAGACTCCTAATAAACTGTTCCTTGTCCCTTCTTAACAGGGACCGAGTTCTGCGCACATGAGAACGGTGCAATTCCCGATCCCCTGTCAGACGAGCCGCACGACATGCATCTGTGGCTTCCAGTGTCTCCGCGAGATGGAATTCTGTACTGCTCTCGGGCGTACACCAATCGTATCTTGAGCTGCATCAAGCGTTTCACGCTTAAAGGTATCCCACAGAAGAACAGGGTCTGTCAGACTGCCAAGCACTGCGAAACGATCAGAGATTGCCTCAGCAAACCCGCGGGCACACTCCCCCTCCCTCAGCCTGTCCAAATGAAACACCCTAGGGTGATCATTTGACCGCTGGGGGTTTTGAAGTGGACCCGGAGGGTAGCCACAACCAATCTATGGTCAGTACCACAGAACTCAGCACTCCTGTACACCCTGCAATTCTGAAGGATCCTCCAACGAGTGCTAACAAGTATGTGGTCGATCTCCTTGGCTGCGTTACCCGCATCACTGTACCATGTCCAGCGATGTGGGTCTGGGCGCTGGTACCAGGAGCCAGAAATCCTCAATTTCTGGGACCTAGCAAAGTCCTGGAAAAGGAGGCTATTCTCGCTACCGGCATCAGCTCCTGAACCATGGGGACCGACAGACATCTCATAGCCAGCTCGATCACAGCCAGATACCGCAATGAAGTCACCCAGAACAATGCGAATATCTCGCCGGGGACATCTGTCTACCACAGATGTAAGTTTGGCGTAGAACATCTCTTTCACGTCAAGTTTACAAACATCGGTAGGAGCGTACACAGCAATAAGAGACATGAAGCCAAAAGATAGCTTCAATCTCAATACCATTATACGTTCAACAGGAGTAACCTCTACTACTGAGGGCTGGAGTCTGCTGGAGATGGCAATGACTACTCCCTGGAGATGGTGGCCCGACCAGTAATAGGTGTAGCCACCTACACAGGTCATGCCACTGCCAGGCCTCCTCACCTCCGAGAGAGCAGCCACCTCAACTCTCAGCCTCCCCAGTTCCCTTGACAGTAGAGGCAACCACCTGACGCAAAGAAAGGGCGTTCCAAGCCCCCACTCTGGCTTCCCGCCTAAGGTTCAGCCTCTGGCAGTCGCTCCGGGTGGATGCCACCTCTGCCACCCCCACTGACGCTGCCTATATAAAAGGGGTGGCGGGTATGTGCCCCATCATCTACCTGTGGGGTTCCCGAGGGCTTTACCCCACAAGCTTCACTCTGGGCTGGCGGCCACCAGAGTGCAGGCGAAACGAGCACTGCCGAATGGTTATATCTGGGGGGAGGAGGAGAGGAAAGGCCCACATCCCCCGAGCCTCCCATTTACCCCAGGGGGCTTGAGGGCAGGAGTTGGTACAGGGCCAGGGCGTGTCCACACGCCGGTGAGCCGTGACCCTGAACCTCTGGGGCCTCCTGCTGCTCCGAGATCCCCCTCAGTTTAGCCTGGAACCGCAAGGTAACCAGTTTCCATGGGAGGCCACGAGGAAGCACTGCAGGGAGTCTCGATGATGGAGAGGCTATGCACTGGCAGGGGGAGGCTTATGCAGAGCTGCTCCCTTTTTCGCACGAGGCTAGCCAGCGGTGGCAGCTGTAAGCGAGAAGGCATGCAAAAGCTCTTAACACTAACTAGACTACCACTCCATCGCTTCACACCACCCTGCGCATGAAGCACCCTCCCACAATGATTATCATCATCCTTATTATCATTAATGTCATCATTATCATCATTATAGTAATTATCGCCATAATTACCCTTAATATAATCATTATAATAGTTATTATCTTAATTATTGATGTCATTTCCCTCATTATAACTATTTTTATAATGATACTAACAATAATGATCATTTTAGAAATAATAATAACAATTATAATAACAATAATAGCGATATTATGATTATTTCAATGATTATTTTTATTATCATTATCGTTATTATTATTGTTATTGTCATGAAAATCATTAGAATATTGTCGATTATTGCTATTATTGCATTAATTACGCAAATTATCATTATAATTATCATTTTATATAATTATCTTAATTAATGTCATAATTATCATAATTAATGTCATTATTATTGTCATTATTAATGGGATTGTCATCAAAATCATCATAATTAGCAGATCATTGCAGAAATCATCATAATTATCCCTTAACTCGAAAAAGGGGGTTTGTCGACCATTCTCTCAGAAGGCTATATATCGCTAGATTTCGGCGTTTTTTCGACTTTTGGGATTTTTATACTTTTAGCCTTTTTTCATTATGGATGGGCTTATAATGATTCATCATCATTATTATCATTAATGTCATCATTATCATCATTATAGTAATTATCGCCATAATTACCCTTAATATAATCATTATAATAGTTATTATCTTAATTATTGATGTCATTTTCCTCATTATAACTATTTTTATAATGATAACAATAATGATAATTTTAGAAATAATAACAACAATAATAACAATTGTAATAATAATAATAGCGATATTATGATTATTTCAATGATTATTTTTATTATCATTATCGTTATTATTATTGTTATTGTCATGAAAATCATTAGAATATTGTCGATTATTGCTATTATTGCATTAATTATCATATAAATTATCATTATAATTATCATATATTTAATTATCTTAATTAATGTCATAATTACCATAATTAATGTCATTATTATTGTCATTATTAATGGGATTGTCATCAAAATCATCATAATTAGCAGAATCATTGCAGAAATCATCATAATTATCCCTTAAACTCGAAAAAGGGGGTTTGTCGACCAAATTCTCAAAAGGCTATATCGCTAGATCTCGGCGTTTTTTCGACTTTGGATTTTTATACTTTTAGCCTTTTTTCATTATGGATGGCTTTATAATGATTATCATCATCAATTATCATTAAGGTCATCATTATCATCATTATAGTAATTATCGCCATAATTACCCTTAATATAATCATTATAAATTTATTATCTTAATTATTGATGTCATTTCCCTCATTATAACTATTTTTATAATGATAATAACAATAATGATAATTTTAGAAATAATAACAACAAAAATAACAATTACAATAATAATAATAGCGACATTATGATTATTTGAATGATTATTTTTATTATCATTATCGTTATTATTATTGTTATTGTCATGAAAATCATTAGAATATTGTCGATTATTGCTATTACTGCATTAATTACGGAAATTATCATGGCCGTGTTATAATTACTTTTATTATTATTTCTGTTGTCATTGTCGTTATTATTATTAGGAAAATCATTAGAATAGTGTTGATTATTACTATTATTGCAATTATTAGGCAAATCATCATTATAATTATCATTGCATAATTATTATCATAATATTGTCACAATTACTCTCATAATTATTGTCATAATTACTCTCATAATTATCATTATTATCGTCATTATTGTCATTATTAATGGGGTTATCATCAAAATCGTCATAATTAGCAGAATTATTGCTAAGATCATCATAATCATTTAAACTGGAAAAAGGGGGTTTTCGATCATGTCTCCAAAGGCTGTATTTCGCTAGATTTCGCCGGTTTTTCGACTTTTGGGATTTTTCTACTTTTAGCCTTTTTCACATTATAGATGGGCTTTATAATGATAATTATCATTATTGTCATTATCATCATTATTATTATCATTGTCATTATTGCCCTAATTCCCCTTAATATAGTCATTATAATAATCATTATCCTAATTATTAATGTCATTTTCATCATTATAATTATTTTAATAATGATAATGACAATAATAATTCTGGAAATAATAACAACAATAATAAGGATTATAATAACAATAAAAGCCGTGTTATAATTACTTATATTTCTCTTTTCTTTGGTGTTATTATTATTAGGAAAATCATTAGAATAGTGTTGATTATTGCTATTATTGCAATTATTAGGCAAATCATCATTATAATTATCATTGTATAATTATTATCTTAATTATTGTCCTAATTACTCTCATAATTATTATTATTATCGTCATTATTGTCATTATTGATGGGGTTATCATCCTAATTAGCAGAATTATTGCTAAGATCATCATAATCATCATTTAAACTGGAAAAAGGGGGTTTTCGACTTATCTCTCAAAGGCTGTATTTCGCTAGATTTCGCTGGTTTTTCGACTTTTGGATTTTTCTACTTTTAGCCTTTTTCTCATTATAGATGGGCTTTATAATGATAATTATCACCATTATTGTCATTATCATCATCATTATTATCATTACTGTCATTATCGCCCTAATTACCCTTAATATAGTCATTATAATAATCATTATCTTAATTATTAATGTCATTTTCATCATTGTAATTATTCTAATAATGATAATGACAATAATGATAATTCTGGAAATAATAACAACAATAATAAGGATTATAATAACAATAATAGCCGTGTTATAATTACTTTAATTATTATTTCTGTTATCATTGTCGTTATTATTATTTGGAAAATCATTAGAATAGTGTTGATTATTGCTATTATTGCAATTATTAGGCAAATCATCACTATAATTATCATTGTATAATTATTATCATAATTATTGTCCTAATTACTCTCATAATTATCATTATTATCGTCATTATTGTCATTATTGATAATTATAATTATTCTAATCATTTTCAAATAATGACAATAGAAATAATAATAATATCATTATTATTGTTATTTAAATTATTTTATTTTCCTTGTTATTTCTAAAATTATAATTATTGTTATTATCATAATAAAAATAGTTATAATTATGAAAATGACATTAATAATTGGAATAATAATTATTATAACTGATAATGATAATGATGATGATTATGAGGATAATGACTATAATGATAATAATCATAAAAATAATGACAATAATGATAATAATGATGATAATGATAATTATAGAGTCCATTTATAATGAAATAAAGGTGAAACGTCGAAAAAAACTTTTTTCTTTTAAATGAAAATTATGATGATTTTAACATTAATTCGGGTAATAATGATGGTAATTATGATGATAATGACAATAATAATGGTAATAGTAAAATGATCATTATAATGATAATTTTGATAATTTCTGCAACAATAGTATTAATTAACTCTATTCTAATAATTCTCATACTGATAATGACAATAGAAATAACAGTAATATTATTATTATTGTTATTATAATTATTATTAATATCATTATTATTTCTAAAATTATCATTATCCTTATTATCATTATAAAAATAGTTATAATGGTGACAATGACAATAATAATAGGCATAAAGATTATTATAACTGCAATAATGATAATGATAATGATGATAATTATGAGGATAATGACTATAATGATAATTATCATAAAAATAATGGCAATATAGATAATAATGATAATAATAATAATTATAGAGTCTAGTTATAATAAAATAAAGGCGAAAAAATAAAAATCCCAAAAGTCGAAAAAACGGCAAAATCTAGCGTATTACAGCCTTTTCAGAAAAACGTCGAAAAAAAACCTTTTTCGCTTTTGAATGATAATCATGATGATTTTAACATCAATTCAGGTAATTATGATGATTTTCATGATAATTCTTTTATTATTAACAATAATGATGATAATAATAATAAATGATAATTATAATGATAATCTTAATAATTCCTGTAATAATAGCAATAATTAACTCTATTCTAATAATTTTCATACTAATAATGACAATAGAAATAATAATAAAATCATTATTATTATTATCATAATTATTATTGTTGTTATTATTATTTCTGAAATTATCAATATTGTTATTATCATTATAAAATAGTTATAATGATGAAATGACATTAATAATTGGCATAATAATTATTATAACTGTTATAATGATAATGATGATAATTATGAGGATAATGACTATAATGATAATATTCATAAAAATAATGCCGATAATGATAAAATTGATGATAATAATAATTATAGACTCCATTTATAATGAAATAAAGGCGAAAAGTAATAAAATCCCAAAAGTCGAAAAACGGCAAAATCTAGCGCATTACAGTTTTTTGAAAAAAAAACTTTTTCGCTTTTAAATGCTAATTATGATTATTTTAACATA
>NW_020869982.1:612199-617199 GCF_003789085.1 Penaeus vannamei
GAAAGAGAGAGAGAAAGAGGAGAGAGGAGAAAGAGATGAGAAGGAGAGAGAGAGAGAGAGACGAGAGAGACGAGAGAGAGAGAAGAGAGAGAGAGAGGAGAGAGAGAGAGAAGAGAGAGAGAGAGGAAAGAGAGAGGGAGAGGAGAGAGAGAGAGAAGAGAGAGAGAGAGGAAGAGAGAGAGAAAAAAAGAGAAAGAGAAAAAAAAAGAAGAGAAAAAAGAGAGAGAGAGAAGAGAGAGAAGAGAGAGAGAGAAGAAGAAGAGAGAGAGAGAGAGAGAGAGAGAGAGAGAGAGAGCAGAGAGAGAGAAGAGAGAGAGAGAGAGAGAGAGGGGAGAGAGAGAGAGGGAGAGAGAGAGAGAGAAGAGGGAAAGAGAGAGGGAGAGAGAGGGGGGAAGAGAGAGAGAGAGGGGGAAGAGAGAGAGAGAGAGAGAGAGAGAGGGGAAGAGAGAGAGAGAGAGGGGGGAAGAAGAGAGAGAGAGGGGGGAAGAGAGAGTGAGAGAGGGAAAGAGAGAGAGAGAGAGAGAGGAGGAGGGGAAGAGAGAGAGAGAGAGAGGGGGAAGAAGAGAGAGGAGAGAGGGGGGAGAGAGAGAGAGAAGAGGGGGGGGGAAGAGAGAGAGAGAGAGAGAGGGGGGAAGAGAGAGAGAGAGAAGAGGGAAGAGAGAGAGAGAGAGAGGGGGAAGAGAAGAGAGAGGGGGAGAGAGAGAGAGAGAGAGAGAGAGGGGGAAAGAGAGAGAGAGAGAGAGAGGGGGGGGAAGAGAGAGAGAGGGAGGGAGAGAGGAAAGAGGGGAGAGAGAGAGAGAGAGAGGGGGGGGAGAGAGAGAGAGAGGGGGAAGAGAAAGAGAGGGGGGGAGAGAGAAGGGGGGAGGAAGAAAAAGACAAGAAATGCAAGAAAAATAACATCTGACTGAATATTCTATTATCCATATATGAAGGGCTTTTCAAATAAATCCTTGCACTACTATGGTTATATAATTTATGTCTACTGAAGACAAATATCAAATAAATTTTATTCTTCGTTTATGCTTAATAAAATAATATACAGGGTATGTGCACAAATTAATTCAGTCTGCCATTTTCTTCTCCATCATTTATGAACAGACACCTAATCATATATAAAATAAAGCATTCTTTCTATGGTCGTCACATGTATACAAATCACTAGTAAATCTAAAATATACACTAAATAGAACTACAGAATACTCTTAGCCATAGCACCAACAAATTTCTAACCAAAAATGTTAATTAACAACAAAGTTACTTTGTAAGAACATCTAAATATAGAGATCTCCCCTTCGCAACACCATACAAATACAATTTCAGCCCCTTTCCTTTTATAACTAATTCCAGTTTTAAACTGTAATGCAAGTATAAAAAAAAAAAAAAAAAAAAAAAAAAAAAAACTAAACTTCCCTTTCTTGAGCTTTTTATATCTATTCATTTTTATAAAAATTCACCTTTGATTTCATACAAACAATGCTTAAAGAAAGTTTTAAAAAGGTTTATACGACAACTAGTATCAAAATATGAGACGGATACATTGAAATTATCTCCTTAATGCCATAGCACGTCATGGTGATCTCAACATTTTCACCTGGTATCATGGGGATATCTGAAAACTGCTATATAAGAATGTTGAAATAGTCATGACATTATAGCAGTTACCCAATCCAATATTTAGTAAAATAATTTAATTATGATGCTTATGATGTCACTGTCCAAGCATCAAGCATATGTCAGTGGAAGTCATAATTATAAATAAAAAAAATTATTAGCATACCTATATAAGTTGGGCCACAGTTGATGTTCGTAAGGGCATCCAACAAGAAAATACCAAATATGACAAAAAGGTGCCCCTTTCTTATGAAAAAGAGACATTCCAGGCACAATGCAGGATCATAGTTGACTGACATCATCAAAAGATGCTGCTCACCTTTTCAACCAAAGAGGAGGAGGAACACATACATACAGTCAAAAACAGAATGAAGAATGATAGAAATAGTTATAAACTGATTCATTAATTACTCAATCAATTTATCTTGCTCAATTTTCTTATCCTTTAAGCTTTCTTGTCAAGTAAATTAAGGGATATATGATCAAAATTACTATGATTTGATTTTAAGCATTAAAAAAAATATATATAATTTTCCCAGTTAATCTAATACATGACCGTAGTTACCCATAAACCATTCATACTGACAACACATCAGTATTAAAGATCTCTAGGAATTTGAAAAATTATATTCCCCTTCAAAAACCTACATATGATATTCCTCTTGTAATTTCTAACTGTATGAACACCCATATTTTATATACAGATATCAATTCAGTAAGCATGACATATTGTGTTCCCCACTCCCTTGGTTATATATACTGATCTATTCTTATTAACCCACTGGCACCAGCTACATGCATTATTCACTGTTATTTTTCTTTGTCAATTTTGTGTATATAGAGATGGCTTCACAAGCACTCAGTCATCAAAGTCAATATAACTAGGCCTAAATGACTTCCCATATTTACCCCTTCTTAGAATTTCCATGAAAAAGTCTAAAACAAATATCATTACCAATATTATCATTATCAATGACAATGGTATTATTAACACTATGAACCATACTAATAGTAATGAAAACAATTTCTCTTTTCAAAAATTCAAGGAATAGAATGAGATCAGGTAGGCTAGTAAATGATTACATAAGAGACTAAGCACTGGGGGAGTCATCTATAATAAATAAAAATCATAGTGGCCACGGTATGTATGCATACCCTCATGGCATCAATGGGTTTGTGTATTTTGAACAGTCTTAGGTTTAACAATTCTCTGCATCAATTTATTTTTACTCATGACTGACACTGAGAAAGGGTTTCAGTTCTCATAAAGGATATTTGCAACTTTTTAAAAAATGTTTCAAATAGATGAAACTTATTAATTTTTTGGAGCAATAAATATGCACTTATGAGGGTTAAACCCATTGCTATACCTATTTTGTAGTCAGTAAAACAAGTTAGACATCAGCTGGTATCTCTGGAATTTCTTTTTTAGCTTGTCATAGATACTGCATAAATCTGACATCACTGACCCACAACTTATCATCCAGGACAGTTTTGGGCCACATTTAGGAAATACTTTTGACTTGAATCACTATCAAAAGCAATATATTTTCTTAGGAATTATGTTTCAAATTACCATTGGAGATCTCTATGCACTACCTTGTGTCCACTGCAAGCAATCTGCCACCATTGCCATATAAACTCTATGAAGCTACATGCAATATTCTTCTCATGTATTATAAAGCAATAAGACATTCTGGGCTCTTCATCCAACCCCACTGACCTCTTTGTAAAGATAATTATGAATGTTGCAGTTTTCTTTAATAATGTTCTTTCATTATAATATGACATGGCAGATACAGAAAGAAAGTAAAAGAATCTTAGCTGCACACACTCCTTGTCTAAGCCCTTCCACAAAAAGAACAATTGCCCAGTTGACTTCTTTTTCATGTTGTCCACTCCACCTTGACTCCTACCACCATGATCTCAGAACATATCCAGAGCAACTTGATGCTCAATTCTGCCCGTACAAACAAGGACCTACAAGTTACTGTCCGGCCTTCCTAACATTTTCCAAAGAAACCTTCCAAAGCCTTTCACTGGGCTATGTAGGTACAAAAAAGAAAAGAAAAAAAAAAAAAAAAAAAAAAAAAAAAAAAAAAACACTCCCTGCGAATGCTATATACATTTTACCTGCCACTGCCTTATTCTCACCATCATATTAACTTCACCTATTAAGGATAAAGCAACTACAAGAAAAAAAAATTCCCTTCATTGCAAGAAACTATGTAAGTGATTGTGGACATTTCCTGTCCATGTAACTTACAAATTACAAACATCTATGAAATTGTCCTTTATTCTGTTGTAATTCAGTGCATGGAACCCTTAAATTCCTAACTGTGGTCATCACTATTTTTAGGATTAGGCAGCACATGTTCCTGACATGCCAGAGCCAATTCAGCACTTTCATACTGACATACATATCAAGAATAAACTAATTTACTAGATTAACTGAAGGAGAGGGGGAAAATTATATATTTAGTCAGGAGCAATAGGACAACACTTCTACTATCACCAAGGACTACTCAGTATTATGCACAGGTTAACAACTATCTCACAAGGCACAACCCTTCCTTCCACTATGCTGAACTAATGGCAACAAAACTGGAAGTATACCGAAATCTTTTTGGTTTGAGGTCAAGTTTGAATGTGATGATGTAAGGTTTCTTGTTTGCTTCACAAGGTAAAACGTACAACCATAACAGGTAAGTGTTAGGCAGGTCTCAGTATATGCTTCCTCTACTGCAATCCTAAATAGGATATGGAAACAATGTAACAATACTTGTCTTCTGAAGACCTTTTATGGTTATGCTATAGAGCCCTGTGACAACAGTGACATTCTGCCTGACATCCTATCAAAATAACTGATGTCAACCACAGTCATTGTCTGTTTCCTTCCTCTCCTCTTGAGCTTAGAGACAAACACTGCGGACAATTTCTCCCTAATGACACTAGTTGTACATCATCAAAGCATAAATGCTGCCAAGCTGTCCATTGCTGTGAATGCTCTCACTCATAAAGAAGAAAATAGCTTACATAAGAATTTTTTTCGAAGTGTTTGTTCAGCTGGTGGGACTGAAGAGCGAATACTGGGAGGTTGGTGTTGGGGGGACGAGGATGGCAGGATGGAGTTGAGCAGCAGGAGTCGCTGAAGATTACTGTCCAAGCAGCCATTTTTGGTGCCACTTGCCTCACCATTGCTCTGCAGACCAGAAGAGGTGACTCAGGCCAAGGATTCTAATGGGCTGCCCTAAGTCATAAGTCAAGGATTCTTATGGCTCCCATAAGTCTTAAATCAAGGATTTTTACATACTCCTTTCTCTTATGCAACTTCTACTAGGTATACTATAATGCTTAACTGCAATGGAGGAGCAAAGTAGGGTTACCTC